>JASDQU010737843.1:177176-196050 GCA_032191745.1 Picea mariana
TTAGATTAGAAAACCACTCACCTTCCCTCATGAGGTCGATTAGGGAAAGGGGGCGCACCCATTCTTGGGTTGTTCAAGCATTTTGAAAGAGCAAGAGAGAGAGCATTTTCGAGCAGCAAGAGAGCAACCATTTCTGAGAGCTAGGGCACGCTTTCCAAGGCAGAATAATAGCACAAAAATCGAGGCAAAGGTTCAGCATACACAGGACGCCATACAACACGCATTTCGAGGTCTGTACAGTCATTTGTGTGCACAAAAATCGAGACAGTGTACAACAATTAATTATGTCTGTATGGTACGGATTTTATCAGTCCGTACGGTGTACTTTTGGCACAGATATCGAGGAGGGACAAGCAGCCACACTCAGGTCGTACCGTACGGATTTCGTACAGGTCCATACAGTCCTTTCTTGGCACAAAAATCGAGACAGATTGATGTGTGGGTTTTCTGGGAAGTTTGGCACGGTTTTCAAGGCAATCGTACAGCCATTAACGCRCACAAAATTTTGTTGAAGCTACTGGCACATATTTCGAGGTGACCGTACAGCATTTTGGAGGCACAGAAATCGAGGAGCAAACCTGTTTTTGATAGCAGAAAATTCTGGAAAGAATTTTGAGGAGTTGGCTCATTTTCTTGTGTGAAGATTTGGCACAATTGTCGAGATAAGTTTGTCATTTAAATTTCTGAAGATGAATATGCTGTAATAGAATTCTCTGAAGCTCCTAAATAATAAAATTCTCCCTCTCTCACTGGTTTTCCCCTTGTGGGTTTTTCGAGGGTCAAAGTTAGACCAAAAATTCATGTGTCTATAATTTTCTGAGTTTTGCATGCTGCTGATATTTTATTTCTGCGTTATAAACAATGTTCAGAATCCTCATGTTTCAGTTCTGAAGTTTATTTTCTGCTAAGTTTTTATATGCTGATATAAAACTGGGGTTTGGGCATTTAACATTGGCTGAAAAATCAGCGAGACTGAAACTGGGTTGGGGTCTAAAATTTTAACAGTTTCTTTGGGCAGAGGCATGTAGCACAACAGTCTATATCCAGAACCGGTGTCCTCATAAGATATTGGAGGACAAGACACCAGAGGAGGTAATCACTGGAGTGAAGCCAGAGGTGAGTCATTTCTGCATCTTTGGTTGTCCAGTTTATATCCATGTACAGGTAGAGAAGAGGTCCAAGTTGGAGCCCTCCAGCAAGAAGGGTTTTTTTGTGGGTTACAATGATATTTCAAAGACTTACAGGGTCCATATTCCAGAGCAAAGGAAGACAATAGTAAGCAAGGATGTAAATTTTGAGGAAGACTTTATATCTAGGAAGTCTCATGAGCCTACTCTAGTGGTAGAGGATGAGGATGGGAAGCTCTGAAGGTTGAATTGGGGTCACCGGTGATTTTCCAGGAAGTAAAGCAGCGTTCAGGTGAACAGGGCGAGACAGGAGCCCCTTCCACTTCTAACAGGAGACCTCGATGGTTTAGTCAGACATTGAGGGATGCTCAAGAGCATGTTGAGACTCCTAGGAGCACATTCAAAGAGAGCAAACCTCCGAAAAAGTTTCCAGACTATATGGCATTGATGAGTAGCATTCTAGATTTCGAGCCTTCCACTTTTCAGAAGGCAACAAACCAACAAGTATGGTGGGATGCCACGATGGAGTACACCTCCATCATGAAGAATGATGTTAGAGACATAGTGCCAAGACCAGAAGGGAAGTCAATTGTGTTAATATCCCGAATAGATCTGGAAATATACTTCAGCAATAAACCAATAATAAACACCAAATCATTCAACAAATACTGAACACAAGAAATAGTTAAAACCCTTGAGGTAGGGTAACACCATATATTAATCCTTAAGGAAGGATAACACTCCTCAAGCAATGCTCGATACATTCACAATATTCTTCACTATGTTTCATTACATTGCTTACACTTCTTTATATAGTTCTCTCTATCTCCTAGGAACCTTCTAGAGAGCCTTCTCACATTTATTACATCTAACTACCATAGTGGGCCTTTATTAATATAGTGGACCTAGTTCACCTTACATTGAATGACCACATTCTCATATATTAAATGACTTCCACTAATAATACATAACCACATTCCCATTGGGTACCTCCCTAGGTACCCCATATTACCTCCCTATGTATACTACATTCCATCCCCCTTCACATGTTTCGTCCTCGAAACACGAGAAGAAACTGTACAATATGACCGACTAAGAAATGTAGCCAACTGGTACCAAGTACGACCATCCATCCATCTCAGTGGAAGTCGACCATGATGTTCATCTGTTGCCTTGCCACCCTGATCTAATCTGCATTATGTCGGTGTCGCCATGGGATTAGTTTTCTAGCCTGATGTTTTCCTGTAGTGCTAGTAGGCCTCCATGCACCTCTTGATCGGTTTCCTTTCTGGTTCCCTGTTGGTGCATAAATGTGTTGATGCACATGCCCTTCCCTTGATGACTTTTGTTTCTCCATATGATGTGGATGGCGATATACAAGAACTGTAGGAATCTGTTCTATTTTCTTCAAATCTGGAACACTTTGTGCCTTTGAGTCAATGACCTCCTTAGCTTCCTGATTATGTCCTTCATGTAGTTTTTCTTCATCTCCTTCTATAGACTCTGCCTCTGATTCAACTTCAGACTCAACAATAACTTCTTAGCTAGCCTCCATGGGCCCATCTTTCTTACTAAGAGACACATCTTGGAATGCAATTTTCTTTTTCTTGTACCAAAGATTTAGAAACGTCTTTTGCACATTAATATTAATTGTACCAACTGATTTCATCCAAGGATATCCCAAAACAATATCCACTTCATCCATATCCAAAGCATAAAAATTTGAATGCAACACATATTTGTCCATGGTGATCTTTAAATCTTTAAAAATTTGAATATTTTTACCTTCAACCTGTGTGCTTTGCACATTCTTTGCAGGAACTTGCAATCTATTAACCAATTGAACATTGATAAAATTATGCATGCAACTAGGGTTAATAGAAACAATGATATTTTCTTTTTGAACACATCCTGGAACCTGTAATATAGAGTTGCCACATGAAAATAAACCCTCGGTGATGTCTTTATCCTTACACTTTGTATGATACCACTTGTCTATAAGCAATTTTTCAAGTGCTTCCTCAGAAAGTGACATCCACTCCAAAAAGTCAAATGATTTCCACCATGTGCGAGCATCTTCTCTCAAACGAAGGTGTAGACAAAATTTCCACTGCACTTTCCATTCTGACTTGTGGGACTTTAAGAAGTCTTCAATAGTAGAACCATCATCTTTTCCTATAAAATACTTCTTGCTTGGAAAAAATATTCAACAAAAACTAGGGTGTTAAAATAACTTACGACGCAAACCGCGTGACTTTTTCTGGAAAAACCCTAAAAAATTGTCGAATTTAAAATGTTAACAACTTCACTTCCCGGACTCCGTTTCAGTGCAATTGGTTTTTGAAATTGGGTATTTTTTCGAGAGGAATTCAAATATCCAATTTATTTTGCAAAATTCGACTCATAAAGATTCCAATCGAAACCAAACGTGCGTCGCCCTCTTTTTTCCCTAGAAAAAAAAATTGCAAAAAGAACCAACAATTCTTCCCTTCTTTGGCCAAGGAAAGTGCTCTGATACCAATTGTTAAGTTCCTAAATAGATCTGGAAATATACTTCAGCAATAAACCAATAACAAACACTAAACCATTCACCAAATACCGAACACAAGAAATAGTCAAAACCCTTGAGGTAGAGTAACACCATATATTAATCCTTAAGGAAGGATAACACTCCTCAAGCAATGCTTGATACATTCACAATATTCTTCACTATGTTTCATTACATTGCTTACACTTCTTTATATAGCTCTCTCTATCTCCTAGGAACCTTCTAGAGAGCCTTCTCACATTTATTACATCTAACTACCATAGTGGACCTTTATTAA
Organism: Picea mariana; assembly: GCA_032191745.1. Classification (NCBI taxonomy): domain Eukaryota; kingdom Viridiplantae; phylum Streptophyta; class Pinopsida; order Pinales; family Pinaceae; genus Picea; species Picea mariana. The sequence continues at coordinate 181,129 of JASDQU010737843.1, forward strand.
TATAGTGGACCTAGTCCACCTTACATTGAATGACCACATTCTCATATATTAAATGACTTCCACTAATAATACATAACCACATTCCCATTGGGTACCTCCCTAGGTACCCCATATTACCTCCCTATGTATACTAAAAATTGTGAGTTCCAAGTGGCTCTACAAGATCAAGCATGTTGTCGATGGCAACATTGAGAATTTAAAAGCAAGGTTTGTGGCAAGAGGGTTCTCCCAGAGAGAGGGAGTGGACTATGAGGAGACTTTTGCTTCAGTCGCCAAGTACACTTCCATTAGAGTAGTTATGTCCCTGGTTTCATTTATGGGATGGAGGATACATCAAATGGATGTGAAAACAACTTTCCTTAATTGGATCATTAAGGAAGAAGTGTACATAGAGAAACCTTAGGGCTTTGAGGTAAGTGGGAGGAGTCCCATGGGTACAAGCTTAAGAAATCCTTATATCGACTCAAGCAGGCATCGAGAGCATGGCATTCTAGAATCAATGGATATCTGTAGAGTATGTGCTTCACCAAAAATGAAGCAGATCCTAACTTATATTATATATTTGTTCAAATCGATCTGCTCACTTTGGTGCTATATGTAGATGACTTGTTTCTAACACGTGCAAAGAATCTCATTGTAGAGTGCAAAGAAAACATGGCAATTGAGTTCGAGATGAACGACATTAGCATGATGCATTACTTCTTAGGATTGGAGGTTTGGCAGAGACCAGGGGAGATTTTCCATGGGCAGGATAAGTATGCAATTTAGATCTTGAAGAGGTTTCGAATGGAGGTCTGCAAAGCTATGGCCACACCCATGATCACTAATCTGAAGAAGATGACAACTTCAGATTCAAAGTTGGTGGATCCCACGTTGCATAGGCAACTGAGAGGTTCTTTGATGTATTTCGTCAACACCATGCCAGATATATGTTTAGTAGTGAACACCTTCATTCAGTTCATGGTGGAGCCAAGGAAAGAGGGGTAGTAGCAAAACATGTTCTCGAGTATTTGAGGGGCATAGTGGTGTATGGTCTAAGATGTCTTGGAGATGGTGAAGTGAAGTTGTAGGGGTATATAGACTTAGATTGGGCATATAGTGCAACAAACAGGAAGAGCACCTTAGGGTGTTGCTTTAGCTTGGGATCAGCAATGATATCTTGGTTCAACATGAAGCAGACTTCCGTGGCACTTAGCTCGGCAAAGGAAGAATACATGGCAACTAGTATTGGCATGCTATGGTTCAGGCCATCAACAAAGCCCCCAAAGGATACAAGGGACCCAGATATGAGAAAGCTAGAACTATGTTACAGATGAGGAAAGAGCCAAAATCCAAAGAGCTCTGACATGGTTCACAAATGAGTGGGTAGATACTGAGGTATACATTGTATTTGATGGTTGGACAAATCTTAGAAACTAACATTTGATAAATGTTCTTGGTGTTTCAGTTAGTCGTGCAGTGTTTCTTGCAAATTGCAATGCATGTCTCCTCGTCAATCACTTCATTTGCTCAAAACATTTAAGAGCTCCTACCAAAAACCATTAATGGTGCTGGTCTTTCTAATGTGATTCAAGTAATCACTGATAATATGGCAAATTGTAAGGGAGCGGAAAAAATCATTGAGCGAGTGCATCCTAACACCTTTTGGTCTGGGTGTTTGGTGCACACATTGAACCTTTTGATGCATGGCATTATCAAGCATAAAGATTGTGGATGGATTAATGACTTGTACAAGGGAGGGAAGAAACTCATCAAACTGTCACTAAGCATACAAGGGTCCATTACTTTTATGGCACTCACTTTCGATTGCAACTACTTAAGATTGCAAAGACTAGATTCTGTAGCTATGTCCTTACCTTCAAGCTCCTATTGAGAGTAAGACAAGCTTTGGGTGCTATGGTGATGAGCGATGATTGAGATGACTTAACTATTGATAGAGATGGTGCTAAAGCAGTGAAGGAGACTATTCTTGATAGTCATTTTTTGTCACAGGTTAGGCATGTTTTACATTTCTCCAAGACAATTTATAACATGATTCAATTTGCATATTCACATCAACCAATCATTGGGGTGAGCAAATGAGCACCGTGTTAGGGCAAATTAAGGACATTGTTCAGCCTAGAGATGTAAACTTGTATAATCATATTCGTATAGAGGTGGGAAAATGGTGGGAAAAGCTAAATATTCCACATGCCTTAGTATATGTGCTTAGACCAAAATACTATCATATATCATGGCTTGCAGCACTAGCACTTGGTGGTGGGATGAACAGAAAACCGCACAAACATCCATAGGTTCAGGCTAGTTATATGCAAGCAATATACAAACTACTCCTTGATGAAGAGTGTGATACCATATGGAGACAATTGAGCCACTACATCATTGGCAATGGTGTCTTTGGGACCAACCACGCTATTAGAGGTCGATGGAATATATCTTCTCTTGGGTGGTGGAACATGCGTGTCATTGCTACCCCAAAGCTACAATGTTTGGAAACATGGATGCTTTCACAGGTAGTGAACACTTCTTCCGCAGAGAGGTGTTGGAGCACCTATAGTGTTAGAAGAAACAGGTTGAATGTAAATTGGTCAGAGAGCTTGGTCTATGTGCATTACAACTTGCGATTGTAGTCCCATTACTGTGAGGAATCAAATATAGATACAACATGTAAGACTTGGGACTACAATCCAAAATAGTATAATTTGAAGGATGGAGTATTGGTTTTGGAGCAATTGGAGAATGCTCTTATTGATGACGATGATGATCGTGTTGAGATGCCACCCCCATACATTGCCATGGTCCCCTTGGACAAGACTCCCACTACAGCCGTAGGGGATTCATGTTCAGTTCCACGACTCCACTCCACCACTGTGGGGCTCACAGGGTAATCATGATGGTGTAAAGTGGAAGCAAAAGTAGATAGAAATTAGAATAATTGTTTCTCCTTTTTCATTATTTTATATGTCATAGACTCATAGTCTTTAGCAACTAGCTCAAATTAGTATTTTGGACCTTTCAATCTTCATACTTCAGTCAAATTATCATTTTCGAACTTATGCAGATGGCCTATTTTGTAAACATAACTATTTGGTTGTGTTGACAATTGGTGGATAACCTATTTTACTCCATAAGTTAATGGTCTACTTATTATATGGTTTTAAAAATTGTATGTTTGTTTGTAATTGCTAGATGGTTGATGCTTGAATGATTAATCATTAATGTACTATGGATGATATTTATAACTTCGTAATAATGTAGGATTCATCTACAAGTAGTACAAAGATGCATGTTTTCATATATTGAGCAACTAATTTGGCATTCTACATGTTTTTTTAATATAAATGCATTATAATACACACACACATAATGCTCTCGGGACGCTCCACTCCCTGGTTTTTTGGGAAATGGTGCTCCCACACCCTAGCAACCTTGAGCTAGCAACACACCAACTATCACATCTATAAGACACAATACAAATTATAACAAAGACACTCTCCTCCCTTTATTCTGCATGTTTTTAATATAAATGCATTATAACACACACACACATAATGCTCTCGAGACGCTCCACTCCTCGGTTTTTTGGGAAATGGTGCTCCCACACCCTAGTAACCTTGAGCTAGAAACACACCAACTATCACATCTCTAAGACACAATACAAATCATGATTCATAACAAAGACACTCTCCTCCCTTTATATATGATTAGGTAAGTGTGGCCATCAATAATACGTGGATCAAGTCCACAAATAAACCCCAGGCTAAGTCAACAACAAAGCCCCAAGTGGAGAACTACACTAAACATGAAAGCCACATGGCACAAAAGGGATTGTACAAACCCCAAGGTGGTGCACCCTCCAAGTTTAGGTGTCCACGTGTCAAGCACTTCTCAAAGAAAGATGGTGTGTCCTCACAACAACGCCTCAACTCAAGCATTCCTCCTCAACATATGTGCAAGGTGGCTCCAATGCTCCCAAGGCTCTGTAACCAACCTCTAACCACATAACGCCCTCCTCCAAGGTGGTCACTCCACATGTTCCAAGCGCCCATCCTCCTCAACAAATGTGCCTTTGTAGAATATGTCAAACGACCATGTGTGCCAGCTACCACATCAAGAAGTGCACCTCCTTAATATTGATCCCAAGGTAAGCATAGACCCAATAAGCTCTCCAAATGTAAGTCAACCAAAACACAACAAAGTGGTTGCAGGACCACAAGTCATCCACATCAGCCAAAGCATTCCCCCTAGCTTGGTGAAAACACTTTTGGAGCAACCAAAAGCTAAAAACCCCTCTTTCCAAAAAATTGTTTTCTCCAACACCAATCTTCTCCATCTATACTTCAACTATACCAACAACTTGCATATCCAAGTTTGCTACAATCTTGGAATCAATCATTGATCCCATCAAGACATCACTTCACACTTGCTCTGTAAAATTGGAAGGCTCACCAATGGAAGAAGTCAATGCAACATAGTTGAGAAATATTTTAGGAGGAATACTTGCCCTAACTAAAATTTTAGGTGCTCCTACATGTTCCTATGCACCTTGTAATGTCCAAGTAAGCCATCCCGGCTTCTGGTGGGCTGAAGTAGAGAGTAAGGCAACATCCTTCTCTTGAGTCTCGTCACTCAAATCTAGATATTCTTATAGTCTATAAAAACCACCAACTTGAACCCCTTTAGCCACAACATGCGTTTGATTTACGATGATGACTTTCTAAGCATCAAGCTCAACCACATAATGTAGATTTGTCATGCAAGAAGCTTAAAGAAGGTTCTTCATCAAACCAGGAACAAAGAAAACATCATTTAACTCAAGAACATCACCTAAAGGCATCCGAAAAGATATGGAGCCCAATCCCTTCACAAGATAAGCGGCATCATAACCCAACTCCACTCACATTCCTCCATCTTATACTTGAAACATGCGGAAGATCTTCCTATCATAAGTCTCAATGCACCATTAATCACATACTATCCAATACCAAATAAAGTGTCGGTATATAACTTAGAGACCACAAAGAAGGTGGTCTTAAGCTTGGGAGAAAACTCATCCACTTTAGTAATAGTCTTTGCACCCCCTGCAATTTATTTATGTTGTTTGGCCTTCCCTTTCTTCTTCTATGGGCATTGGTTGGTATAATGTCCCTTCTGATGACACCTAAAATGTTCCACATGACTTAAATGCTTCTTACCATGGTTTGAAGACTCATCTTTATTACCCTTACTAAGTCTTCTTTTATTGCCTCCATTCCTCATCCTCCTAATGAGGGCAAGGTCTTCTACTTCACCTTCCATGGTTGAACTAGATTCTAAACTTGTCCCTTGTTGCACAAAGTCATCCCGAGGCTTTCCAAATGATGGCATATTCTCATGAGGACAAATACCCTAAACAAATAGCTTCCAAGATGGAGAAAAGCCAATCAAAGCAATGGGCACAAACTCCTCATCTTCAACCTTCACCCCTATGACAACAAACTGATCTCTCAACTCTATGATCTTCATCCAGTAACTAGCCAGGGAATCTATGTCACCCATGTGAATGGCGAAGAGATTATTTTTCAAGTGCATCTTTCGAGAAATATTCACACTCCAATACACACTATCAAAGCATCATACATCTCCTTAGTCGTCTTCTTCTCTACAATGTGACAAATCAAATTATCCTTCACTCAATCAAGAATGATCCACTTTACCTTGGCCTCTTTCTTCCTATAATGGGCCAACTGAGTTGAATCTATAGGAACAATAACCTTATTCTCAACAAACACCTAAAGCTCAACCTCCTCTAACAACCTCTGTAGTCTATACTTCCAAGATGTAAAGATGGAAGCACCTTATAACCTATCACACTCTCTAAAACAAAGAGTAGCCATCCCCACAAATCATGAAGCACACCTCAAATAACAAATCAGCCAACAAATCAAGTAGATTGACCACCTATCCTAAGTGAAATTACCACTCCAATTCCTAGATCAACTAGAGTGTCAACCCAACAAACCCTTCTAGGGTACAAGTGCATATCCCAAGCACAGGTCGGCTTCAACTAATGAAGCTAGGGTTTCATACCCGCTGAAAAATCCAAGTCCCTCTCAACAAAAGAGCAATCTCAACTAAAAAAGCTCTGGTAGCATGTAGTACTTTTGTGACCAACACAATATTCACCAAGAAATCCGCACTTTACCCAATTCAACAATTTCACTTCACCTTAATGAGGTCACGAAGTTATCACATAGAACATTCAACCTTAATGTTGAACTAAAATATTGAAAAATACACCTGCAATTATCTCAAATCTGTCCACCACTAGTATAGGCAAGTTCAAGTAGATAAACATCGCAAAATAATTCAACACTAAATCAACATAGTAGCCCTTAGGACATGATTTAATCAAGTACACAGATCTGAAAATTACATTCATTAACAACAGAAATATAACAGCACATTTCAGATCTGAAGTTTCATCCACAACATGTCAAATCACTCAACATTTCAGTCTTGCTGTCCTAATAAATCAGCATACTAAAACAACGATGAAATTTGCTCAAAACAAATGAAAACCAGATCTGAAAATCAAATCTGCAATAAGAGAATTTATGACAGCAGCGTTACAACTCCTTATTATCACAATATGAAGATAAAGTAAAATACCTCAGATCATCTCAAGCTGGTACAGCAAATCCTTTCAGCCCATCCCCAGCAAGGACTCTTCAATGCTTCCCAAACCCTAGCTAGGGCATCCAAAATCACTGCAAAACTTAACCAGCAATACAAAGGCCAAGCAAAGCATCCCACCAAGCTCTACAAGCCTCTCCAAGAGCTCAAAAAACAAGCTAGCATCACACCAACCATCCAGCCCATAGATCCACACTTGCAGCTCACAAGCTTTACCCTTCACTTGCATCACACAACCCCATGAACCCTAGCGCATGAGTCTCACAAGTTCTATCCTTGTTACAAGAGTAACTAATTGTTCTTCCAAGATACTCAAATAGCTAGCATCACACCAACTATCACATCTCTAAGACACAATGCAAGTCATAACAAAGGCACTGCACCCTTAATATAAGACTAGGTGAGAGAGGCCACCAATAATACATGGATCAAGTCCACAAGTAAACCCTGGTCTAAGTCAACAAAAAATCACCAAGTGGAGCACTACATTAAGCATGAATGCCACATGGCACAATAGGGTTTGTACAACCACTAAGGTGGTGCATCCTTCAAGTCTAGGTGTCCACATGTCAAGCGCTCCTCCTCCAGTGATGGCTTCTCAACTAAAACATTCCTCATCAACATATGTGCAAGGTGGCTCCAATGCTACTAGGGCTCTGTGCCCAACCTCTAAATGCATAACGCCCCCCTCCAAGGTGGACACTCCACATATCCCAAACGCCCATCCTCTTTAACAAGTGCGTTGTCGTAAAAGATATCAAACTACTACGTGTGCTAACTACCACACCAAGAAGTGATGCAGGAGCATCACCATCATCATCCAATGAGGCGGAGTGGAAGATGACTCAACATCAGGCACACCTCACTTAACTGGTTTGGATTCCAAGGAGGGCATGTAACTTTAAATTTTGCAAATTTGTAATTAAAGATCCCACGAGATCTTGAAAATATAGCCATTGTATGTGCTCTAGGAGATTGTAATTTCCTTTAATGCATGTATGATTGTATAGATTCTAAGCACCAAGTCATATCTATATTGTAAATTTTCATTTATTGTAATAAGCTTAGTGGTAGGATGCTTTAATTATGATATGAAAGCACTAGAGTAGTCTCGAAAAAGGCTCGAGAAGCCCCTTCATGTATAAATCAATGCAATCTATGCCCAGAAGACGTTGTTAGTAGTTGTTGAAAGAATAAGTTGAACGTTGCTGAGAGCTGCTGAAACCCTTGTAAATATTTGTTTAAGGAATATAGAAGAAGAGAATTGCTTTCAAATTTCTGAGCTTGCTTGTCTTTGAGTAACTGGGTAAATGTTATGTTATTTATCTCTATGTTTATGTGTATGTTCATCTAAATGGTTGGTTGAATGAATCCTTAATGTTCATTTAAGTTTCAATTGTTTCTCTTCTGATATCTCGGTGCAAGGAGTGCACAGTGCCCATGCAAGGAGTGCGGAGGCCGAACTGTTACAGGTTTAGAAGCTCAGGAGAGATTGCATAAGTTTACGCAGAGCGAGTGCAAGGAGTGCACATATACTCACAGGAGTATAAAATCTCAGAGGGGAGACCAGTGCAAAGTGTGCACAGTGTCGACACTTACTTAAGTGTTGAAAAAAAACAAAGAAGAGCGGGCGCAAGGAGTGTGCAAGTGACTTTTCTAAGTCCCAAGCTCATGAGAGAAGTGCAAGGTGTGCACAAAAGGTTCGAGTCCTTTGAGTTGATAAAGCTCAGGAAGAATAGCGAGAGTAAGGATTTGGAGAAAGAATCCCTTTTGTTTGGAGGGTGAGCGGGCGAGATCTGTTTGGAGTTAACAAAATCTCTAACAATCATTGGATTAAGGAAAGGAGCGCAGTTCTAAAAAACCCAAGTCCTTCGGACTTTGTTGCTCCGACAGTTTTTTGAGTTGTTGTTGTAAGGCGGCAAAAGCCTCGAAGCCCCGGAGTGAATCTACACAGTAGATCACAAGGAGAGTGTGAACCATTGGATCTCGAGTGGTTCGGTGATCCTACACTCTGGAAGAATTTGGTGGTTGTTGCGTGGAGTGGAGAATCCTCTGGAGTCCCTGTTATCTCCTATCCTAGGGATAACTAAGGAGATTATGTCTCAAGACCCACAGGTCCTAAACATGGAGTACCGAGAGCCATATTGATTTGAGCCTAGCCCTGGAGGGCCCATCCTTCTTCTTCAGCGCCTCCATTCTGTCAGCAGTAGCAGCATCCATACCATCGGCATGGTTCTGAAGTAGCAGTGAGTCTTGCTTCATGAGGTAATGAGTCTGAGTATCATGGTATGTGTCACTCTGATCTCAAAACATTTGAATATGTGCATTTAATTCTCTTTTGCTTCATGACGTGTGCTTGGACTTTATGCCTTTTGACTTGTCCATACCTGGGAGGATGACAGAATGCCCTAGCAAGTTGTTTCCCTTAGGAGTGAGTTTCCACTGGGTGGTTTCATGAAAGGTCAACGTCCATTCCCACCATACTTATCACTTTTCATCATATTCCCTCTCATCTATCCCCTACATTGGTTTGCGCATTGGGTTTGCCAAGCTAGTAAAGGGTTGTAGCTTGTCTTGTGAGAAGAAGGGGCTAAAGGCCCAGAGGGTAAAAGTAGTTGGCAAAAGATCAAACCTTGAGATGCTTCGCCCAGGGATCCCCAAGAAAGCAAGAAAAAGGGGGGACCCATAAAAAGATAAAACTCAAGACCTAGTTGGTGGATGGGCATGTAGCAATATGACACTACTATTCATCTGGTCACCACACCAGGGTAGTGGCTCTTGGTGGCATAGCCAAGAGAAAGGGGGTCTCATCACGAGCTAGCCTTCTCATCTCCATGAAATGCTTGTGGGTAACACTGACACCACTGGTCACCACGCCAGGGCAGTGTCCCCCAGTTATGCTCTTGAAAGAAAAGGAAATAAAATAAAAACTAAAAAGGCATTGAATGGGCTAGGAAACATTTGCATCCATGACAAGGTGCAACTCACCCTCTTCAAAGGCACCACAGGTAAGACCTACATTTCCCTGTCATCACTGCACCCCTTGCCCAAACATCCCCACACCATCTCATGCACTCACATGACCTAGATTGGTCTTCACCTGGAAACACCCCACACCCAAGGAGAATTGGCCCAATAGGATGTCCTTGAACCCTCTCCAAACCTGGCTTGTAGAATAGTATAACGTCTTTGAGCACTTGTCTGGGAAAAGGGGGTTTTATCCACATGTTTGGGTAACTTGATTATTAGATGTGATTGACATTGCTATGATCCCTGTGACTTTTGAGCCCATGGAGGGCATACTTGTTGTTGCTATAGGACCACGCCCGATGGACAGGTACATATGGGGAGATGATTAGCTCGGACCTCCATAGGGATGAAATCCCACCAGATGGATGTTGAGATCCCAGCTAGGGGCAGACATATACTAGAGGCTTGCATCAGAGAGAGAGGAGGACATTCCACCAGAGACAGCCTGGCAGGGGGGTCTTTACTTTCCCCTTGAACGTTGGTCTTGGACGACCCATGGCGTCACCTCTGTGACCCTTGACGTCACCCAGCATCAGATAGACATGATGGAGGCAGTTGTCTGCCAAGTGGCACGTGTGGCATGATCCAGAGGCCTTGGAAGGCCTAACGTTTCACCTAGGAGGCCCAACGTCACCCTAGAAATGCATGACATCACCTCTTTTGCATGTTTTAGGGTTTAATTTGTCAATTTTATGTAAAAAACTAAATATTTGATGTAATTGGTCATGTCGGCCTTTTTGACCTAATTTTGTAATTAAAGGTCATTTGGATTGTATAAATAAGGGATTAATCCCTTGTATATTTTCATCATTCTTTCACTCACACAAGTGAGGTCTGAAATTCGGCCTCTTTAAGGCTTATTGGCTGAAATTAAGTGGTGCACAACTCTTGGAGGAGGCTTGTCTTGGTTTATTTTGGCATTTTCTTGGTGGAAAGTCTTCAACTAGGGCATTTGCTAGATTATGCTTGGTGAATGTAAGTGAAATTCTGCAATTTTTCTTTCTTTTGAATGGTTATAGTATCTTTACTTTGCATTTACTAAGATCATGAAATTGCTAGTATAAAACCCAAGGAGATTAAGCACATGTTATTGTCCTTATCTCAATAGCTATCCACCTACTAGATTTTGCCAAAAAAACCTATCCATTGAAGCATGTGCTCGAGCCCTACCATTGTAGCACTCTAACACCCTTGCTTCATCAATCTTTATTTTATCTCAACCTTGAGCTAAAGAAGAAGGAAAACCGCTAGGGCCTAGGGTTACCTACTTCCTAGTAGTCGTTTTCCTTCTAGGGTTTGATGATTGAGGCCTTGGGTTACCAACACCGCAACCATTCTCCCTCTAGTCTCTAGTTCACCCATTATCATTTATTTCCTTCAAGATTGTTGCTGCAAAAAGTGACTCCATTAGCCCTGTTGACCGCCTCTCCAACATAGGTGGTCAACTCCATGTGTCATAAAGAGATGCATCATCAGATGCAATTTTGTTGAAGACTTTTGGTTCTACAAGGCATTGTTTGGCCCCAACACTTATTTTTGTAACTGGAATTTCCGCACCCCTGCGTGGGTTAATAATGTAATAGGTCTGCATGAGTCATGTCTAGGTCAGTTACCTTGGGATCAGTTCACTGGGAGAGTTCCTTTCACCGAGGGTTTTTAATCCTCGGGTTATCAATTGGGCTTTTCAACCTTATTGATTTCCCTTGAGCTTTTCCCTCACATTTGCAATAATTCCTCCAAAGTGGTGAACGACGTTCTAGTGGGCTTATCTTTTGGTAACTATTGTAGGGAATCATTGTAAATGACCATGCAAGACATCTTAGAAAGTTTCGCAGAATTCCGTCAAGTCTAGTACAGTTTTTTTTAATTAATTAATTTTTAATTAAATTTCCCTAAGTTTGGAGGTTTAATTATTTTTGAGCAAAATTGTAAAAACTAGGTCCTTGGACTTTTGATAGGGGTATTTGTGCTCAAAAGAAATGGAATAGCATCCCACAGATCCATGGACCAAGTTTCAGCTCAGTTGGACAACTTTTTCTATGGGTTTGTCCACCCGGAGTGTCAGCCAATCAATAACAGCAATTTTAATTGCTAAAGTCCAAACATGGCAAAAATGTAAAAATGTAATAATGAGTTAAAAGGATGTTAAATGATGGGATAAAGTTAGAGAGAGACTCCCTAAGCCTTTCCTACCCTCCCAACCTTTTCTAACCCTCTCTCACCTCTCACCCTCTCACCCCCTTCAAAAGGTGACGCCCTATGGGAAAGTTACGCCCCCCTTGAGGAGAAAGACATGGCATCTCTGGTTTTAAGTGGTGAGGGCCCCTTCCCTTGGTTGGTGTGCCTTCCCTCACCCCCATGTCCCTCCTTACATCATCCCACTCCCTCTTCTTGCATTTATTGCCTCCCATTCTTTGCTTTTCCCCCAAAAGTTGTGCCCCCCTCCATCTAGAAAATTCCAAAAATTATTTTTTAAAAATTCTTTACTCCACTTCATTCCCTTGGCACTTATCCCTAAGCCTCCCACACCCCTTTGCTTGATCCCAACACCTCCCACACCATTCTACACCCTAGATCTAAGATTTAAACCCTAGATGGTGCACCCTAGCCTTGGGATCTCATCTCTTGCTTGGTGGTGGACACTTGGCATTGATCCAAGAGGGGTGAGTTTGCCTCTCCAAGTATAAATAGATCCCTTTCCTCACTCCCAACTCACCATATCTTGAGCTAATGTTATGCTACTTGATTTCTCACTCTCTCTCTCTTTCTTTCCATAATTTCCATTCTTTGGCTCTTAGGGTTTTGGAGTAAGTTCTCTCCAATATCCATTTCTTGAGTAATAAAGAGAAGCTTTGGAGGATAATTGGAAGGCTATGCATATGCTTGTTCTTGCCACACATATGAGGTAAATTTGTTTAAATTTGGTTGGTGACTGCACACAATGGATCTTAGGTAAAATGTTACTTGGGTAGATCTATCAATGCATATGCTTGGAGATCTATATATCTTTTTTTGCTAGATAGGATTGAAATGTCATCTTGTTAGTATATGCAACATATTATCTCTTGTATGCACATCACCTCTCAAGTCTTGCAGGTTTGGCTTCAAGGGTTTCATTGGGAATGCACCAAGTAAGATTCTTCCCTTGAGGCACATACAAACTCCATACTTTCTCACCCTTTACTCTTTCTTCATATTGTTGTTCACATCCATATATATTTCAACTAGTTTAACTTAGCAAGAAAGGTCATTTATATCAAATTTTATCAAATTTTCTTAAGAAAAATTTTTGCCCTAAAAAGGCAAAAGTTTTTCTTCACTTTGCTTGTTCTGTGTAGCATTTCCAGCAAGGATACCTTGCTGGTTTTTGCAGGTTCAGATCTGGTTGAGAGGGGTTTGGGCTACCCAAAGGCATCCACACAACACTCAAAGACCCCCCAAAGGGATTGGTAGCTATTTCTCAACCTTCTTCCTCAATTTCTAAGCTTTCTTGAGCATAAATCTTCTTCCTTTTGCTGATTTAGTGGCTCATAGTTGTGGGAGAAGGAGTGGTACGGCCTCCTCCCACGTGTGAGCCTTGGGGTAGCTAGGGTTTAGCATAGATCTTGTTTTTCTTGCACTTTTGGTACTTTTTTTGAGCTAGGAAGTGGGGCTTGGTAGATGAAGGGCATCTCCCAAACCCTAAGACGTGGGGGTTAGGCTTTGTTTGGTTTGTTTGCTTGTCTCTTAGCTCATCTCTCTCTCTTGCTTGCTTCTTTCTTTCTCTCAAGTTATTTTCTAAAGTTAAGTGAATCTAATAATTACCTACCTATTGGGAGAGGAATACCCCAAGTGGTAAGGTTAGGGTTTAATATGTGTTATTGATCTCTAAGTGCTTAATGTTTTGGCATATTCTATATCTAGATCTCACACATAATTAATCTCTAGCTTAAGCCTATTGGGCATAATCAACTTAGCTAGATTTATTTGCATGCTTAAGCTCCTTAAAAGTTTAATCTTTACTTTACATACTTAAATCTAACCCTAAATGTTTAAATGCTTCAACAAGTTAAGTGAATGGTGTTTTTCTTTCATGCTTTAATCTTTTAAGGCCATTTGCCACATGCTTGAAGTAACTTTCATGGTTAAGTTGATAGTGTAGGCAAACACTTAAATCTTGTTTCTCACACTTGGCTTGGATCTAAATGTTCTAAATCAACATAAGATAAGTGTGTTTATTTTCATATCTTGTTGGCAAGTTGTTCTTGCCCCTTGTGGTTTTACTTCTTTACTTTGCAAGCTACATATTGGTGCACTAAGTAATTTTGCTCTCACATAGCTTATATGTGTTAATGCCTTTCATTTCTTAAGCTTAAGCAACACATTTAAGCTGAAGTAAGTTTCGGCCATAGCCCTAAATCACTTTTTTAAAAGTGTCATAAAATCTTCAAAACACTCTAAAATACACCTAAAAGACTATCTAATCCATATATTAACTTAATAGACTTAATAGGGTACCTTAGACCACCGTCTTCACCATCTAAAACGGGTATTGAGGAGGGCAACGGAAGGTGATGGGTCGAGGACGGTCTCACGGCACAAAGGAGTGTCATTTCCATAAAAACTCAATGCTTTGGGTTGATTGTGACAGCTAGGGTTGGCCTCATTGCCATACTATCTTGAGCATCCAGCAGCCATTTGGCAATAAGAGGAGGAGGCTTTGGTGAAAATCTTAATAAAGGTAATTAAAACTTGATAATCTTAAGAAACCTTTAATAATCCAACCTTGGGCTAAAACATCTAAATACTTTGTGGATTTAATAACTAAGAGTGGGTAATCTTCATCATCCTTATAACACTTGTGCTTAAAATCTCTAATTCTTCTTTGTTGATGTGTTGATGATAATCTCATGAATGTGATGCTGTTTTGATCTCCTTATATCCTGCACACAAATACTTAAAAGTGGTTGGCTTGCTTTTTATATCCTAGCATTCTTTATCTGTAAATCTTGTATCTAATAGATTAATTATTCTTTTGTATATCTTGTAATCATACTTGTAATGAAACGCTCTAACATCTAGTTGACCCATTGCCCAATCTTAGGCACTAGTCTTAGTTGCCCTAGGAAAAGTCTTGCTCAACATACTAACCTTGCATCTTGCATTGTTGCCTTAGCATCATAGGATAGATCCCCTCTAACCTTAAGAAATTAAAATCAACTCCTAGAACATAACTTT
>JASDQU010737843.1:200216-211615 GCA_032191745.1 Picea mariana
GTTATTACCTCATACTTGGTTGATTGATCAAAACAACCCCCAAACCATTTACCTCAAGCTATTTACTAACTATTCCTAACCCTAGATTAGACTAATTTGCTAACATACTTGTTGTTACAAAAGTAAGCTACAGCCATATATTGCAGCAGTAAAAGCTCCTAAAAGCAATTATTAAAGTTGTTTTTTACATTGCCTTATTAGCTTCTGACAAATGCTAGCATATTGCTATTATTAGGTTACCATTTCGGGTCATTTTGAAACTTGTTTAAGGCATAAATTGTGAAGCTACAATCATATATACATTGCTGTTATAAATTTCTGTTTGCTTCATCTTATATCATCTCATTGCTTTTATTGAAAAGTCCAAGGTTTTACGAAGCACTAACATCAATCGTTACTTGCAAAATAGTGTTTTCTTGTTGTCTTGTTCTGGGCAGGTACACTTAAGCATATATTTGCTTCATATTGTTAAACCCTTGGGACTTTCTGATCAGTGTGACTTGTGAGAGGGGACAACCTTTTCTTGATACCTTTACCTTGGCCTTCTCAAACCCCCAGGTCATCGGGGACGTCTCCCCTGGGCTTTCACCCCTAAAGAGAAAGAGGTGTCTTATTTAGGTGACAGTGATAGGACAGCCTCCTATTACGCCAATTTACTGTTCACTTGCCTTTGGCTTTTGGGCATGTACAAATTGTGCGATGACAGTCCCGAATTCTAGAGTAAATCCTGATCGTTGGTTGTTGGGTACAGGTGTCTATAGATCCCCGAGTATTCAGAGTTCGGCAATCCGGAACATTGTGTGTGAAAGCTGGTTTGGTGCGGGATTCCCCGGAGTCCCAAAGACCGGAGTAAATCCTGACTATTGGTCGTTGGGTACATGTGTCTACAGATCCCCGAGTGTTCGGAGTTCAACAGTCCGGGAGAAAGCATTGGTTAAGATCGGAAAAGTCTTGAAGCCCGAAGTCCGGAGTGAACACGGATCGTTGATCGGAGGCGAACGTCAGCCATCATATCTGTAGATTCGACACTTCGCGAGTTTGGAGGTATTGCGTGTTGGAGACGTAGAAAGTCTCGAAGCCCAGAGCCCTGGAGTTCCTGTGAGCTGTAGATCTTGGCAAGGGGTGTAGATCGTTGATCTCGGAACTCTTTGGGACTTTGCCAGTTCGGCATTCAGAAGAATTGGAGCGTTGTGTGGGCAAATCCTTCGAAGCCCAAAGTTTCAGAGCGCTGAAGTTGTCGCTTCCAAATTTTAGCCCAAGGTTTTTGGCCAGAGGTCACAAGCACAACTTCGTTGTTTAAGAAGACCCTCGCGAATACGAATTTTCGTGTAGGAAAAGAAGGAAAGGCCTGTGGTAAAGAATTCTGAGGGTTTAGTGAGGACTCGAGAGCCGCTTTGACTCCTGTGTAAATCGATCCTAGACCGGGAGGTCGTGCGAGCCCGTAGGGGGTTTGCATCAAGAAATGTGCCTCCCTAGAACTAATCCCAAGGTAAGCATACACCCACTAAGCTCTCCAATGCAATTTAACCAAAATACAACAAAGGGGTTAGGGGACTACAAGCCCTCCACATCACAGTGGAAGTGCTCCCCTAGCTAGATGAAAACACTTTTGGAGCAACCAAAAGCTAACGCTCCCTCTTTGCGAGGAAATTTCTTTCTCCCGCACTAATCTTCTCCCTCTATACCTCAACTGTACCAGCAACTGCCAAATCCAAGTCTGCAGCAATCTTGGAATCAATCACTAATCCCACCCAAGGTTCTGGCACTACCTCCTAAACATTACTCTCCTCCATCATGGCATCACTCCACACCCGATCTACAAAATTGGAAGGATAACCAATAGAAGAAGTCAATGCAACATGGTTGGAAAATCTCTTAGGAGAAATACTTCCTCTAATTGAAGTTTTAGGTGCTTCTACATGCTCCTATGCACCCTTAGGGTCAAAGTAAGCCATCTAGACTTCCATCGGGCTAAATTCCCTAATAAGGGGACAACTTCTTTAATTCTATAATAGTTTTTTGTAAAGTTGGTGGAGCTTCAGCTAAGGAAAAATCAATATTTTAAAAGGAGATCAATCCAAGTTTCTTGTGATGCTAAGCAGGGGGTTGGTTCACCAAGAGGCTACCTCTTGCTAGAAGCAATCCCTAGAATGTGCCAAAACTCGCAATACCCTTATAATTCATTGGTAAAATTTCCTTGACAGTGAGCATGGTTTTTCATTTCTTTTTTCTTCTTGAGCACGTATTTGAGTGCAATTAAAAGCCAATTTGTTATCATTTCATGCAAAAGAATCTCGGCTTTTGTGGCACTGGATTGATGGGCACAATGCCTAGGACACCAATAGTTGAATATAATTGTTCAAATATGATGTTGAACCCTAGATGTTGTTATCAAGTTTACCGAAAGAATGTAGATCTCTCGAGCAAGTTATATTCTTTTATGACCTATTTTATGATAGCATATTGTCATCAAGATAATACCACTAGAAGGTTAATTACCTTATAAGGTACTTATGGTGTTACTTGATAATCATCACTTCTATTTCTTGCTTTATCTAGGAGTCATTTTCTACACTCCCACTATGTATCGGCACTATTGTACTCAATAATCTTGTTTATCTACTTTTGTGTTCATTTGTTGGACATCAATAATATTATCTTATCTTATCTTATGTTGCATGTACTAGATATCATCTAGATGTTTTTTTTTATATATAATTACTAATATTTTCAATAACTATTATATTTTAACTATGGAAAAAAGAAGAATCACTTTTTATGTGGAAGCTCTAGAGATAAGATAAGATAGTTTTATTAATGTCCATCAAATGACCTCAAAAGTAGGTCAATGGGACTAGAGGATACATCCAGTGTGAGTACAATGTAGGAGTGCAAAAGCAGCTCACGTATAAAAATGAGAGAAGTAGTTTAAAAATGAGACCCAATGCCTTACATGCTCACGAGTCACACCTTACAATTGAGGGATGGAGTCTTCTACTTATTCTTGCCACTAGTACTAGGCAATGACGATTGTAAGAAACTATAATAGAGGTTTGGCTACTATAGCATATATGTCTACAAGCTAGGTCCCTAGGCTAACAATGGATGTCATTTCCTTGCACCACTATTCTCGCAGATGAACAATTCCACCTATATACATGTAGTTGATCCCTTGTTAATCTCAATATTGAATACTAATGATTAATGCCAATGGAGCTTTGATTTACTAGCAAGGTTGATGGAGTGTCAAATCGTCCAAAAGAGTTCTATTCTCGATGTGGTCTGTCCCAACTCCCACCTACATGGTATGACTTTCAAAGTAATGAGTCCAAATGCATGTCCAAGACAATTTCAGCGGAAAAGGTACCTTTCATATGTGTGTCATGAGTTTCAAAGGGATGAGACCAAGTGCACATCCAAGACAATTTCAACAAAAAATATACCTTTTAGAGAAGGCAACTAGGTTGAAAGAAGCCTGATCTTTGTGGCACAACTCCTTAGGGAATGTTTCTTCAAGCACTTTAGAAAGACATAAAAAATGCTAATGATTAACACGATTGAGCTATCTCTCACAAGTAGCGAATTGTTGAGCTATAATACAAAACGAACTCTTCTACAAACAAGTAATTAGAGCGCCTTCCTTACTTTCCTTGTATTGAAACCCTAGAATGTCACCCCAAAATTCATTCTTCAAGTTACTATAATAATAACCCTTTCTCTAAAATGCCTTCCTTACTTTCCTTGTATTGAAACCCGAATTGACCTACTTAGAATGTGACCCCAAATTTCATTCTTCAAGTTACTATAAAAATAACCCTTTCTCCTAATCATATATAAAGCAAAGCACATGTTCTATATGATACTTGTGAGCAAAGGTTGCTTACAAACCAACATCTTTACAAGTAAGCAATTCCCTCCACATGTAGCTATGATTCCATGAACTTTTACATAATGAGGTAAACGATGCAAATTTTTGAGATATAAAACTAGGAAATGCAAGAGGTCTAAGAAATGACAGAACCACCATGTTATGGCACATCTTAGCAAAATGATATGCCACTTTATTCAATATCTAGATTTTTTAGTCAATAGAAGACACACACTTCAAAACAAAGGGACAAGCAATATTGCATCAAGCCTACCAAATAATGGACCACAGTTTTATTCCTAGATTTACCATCAAGGAACTAAGACAATATTCTTTCAAGTCTATTATGGCCTTTGGGCTTTAAGAAGGCCTTTGACATTGTCCGCAGGCATCTACTTTTTGAAAGGCTTTATGTAAGAAAATTTCCAAGCACTACTATCTTACTTGTGTCGATATGATATGACATAACACTTGGATGCATATGCATTGCTTTTGGAGACACAAAAACATGTGAAACCTGGTTACCAAGAACATGACGGCTATTTCTGTTACAACAAAATCTAGCACCCACAAAAGTGTAAAGTCTCTAGCACCAAATTGCTAGCTTTGTCTAACTCAGAAAGGTTGCTCACTATCACCTCAGTATCTCTTCCCCTCTCTTCAAGTTGGCTCTTCTCCAACATAAGGAGGGTATCCCCAAGTAGGATTGTTAAGGCTATGGAGTGGAGGCTCTAGGTGCTGCTTGAAGAGTAAACCTTAACAAAACAAGTGGTTGTAGTATAGGTGAAAAGATGAATGGTATGAGAACAAAAAAGTGATGGAAACCCCAAGACTAACGTCTACCAAATCTTGGGTAAAATGGTGTCAAGGAGGCATGGATCTAAGAGGGCGAATGCAAGAATGTGTAAGGCAAACAAGGGATGTTATACATGCCACAAAACAGCCTTAGCTTGCTGAAAATTATTGCAGAAAATTAACCTTGGAAAGCTAGGGGTGTCATTCTTATGCATTTGTTATGAAGGTGATGTCACATTATTCTAGCAACAACTATGTTTGTTAGATGCGATCTTAACACAACAACAATGGATTGAGAGGGATTACATCCTCACATTACACCATCCAAATGGAAAATACTTGATTACAAGGCCTTCATAACATACTACAAGGGTTTCCTACAACAATAAACAACATGTGAAAGAATTGCAAACATAAGAACCTCACATAAAGTAGAATCAATACCTCCAATCTTCCATTTAAGCTTTCCAAAAGGATGCACAATATAGCCCAAGAGGAGAGCTCCTCAATCACAAAATTCCCAACCTCTACAAATGGAGAGAAAGATTCTCTTTGTAGAGAGAGATTATTCTCTTACAATAAAATACAATATTCTCCAACTCCATGACAAGTCAAACAATAATATAATAGTGGAGCAATTAGATCCCTCTTCAATCAATGGTTGACCATATCAAATGGTAAGTGAACTCCATCCTCTCCAATAGAGGTTGCCCATCTAAAAATAGGATGTACTGCGCTAGATATCCTCAAAAGAGAGGGGGTGCAACAATAAAATAAGCCTTTACCATGTAAAAATGCTAAATTGGTCCACATACAATACGCCCTCCAAGGTGCTAGATCAACAATACACATAAAATAATGCTTGACATGGGTGGATGTGCTCCAAGGTCCATCTAGGAGAACTCCTAAGTGCGCCCTCCAAGATGCATGAGTGAGAAAACAATAAAATGATCGTTGATTGAGATTTTTGGAAGTAGACTATGTTAAACGTTTTCGAAACGTCCAACGTTTCGAGTCGATGTCCCTGATGATGGGTGGAGTGTCAACTCGAAACGTTGGACGTTTCAAAAACTCTTAACACAGTCTACTTCCAGAAATCTCGATCAATGATATGATGAACTGTGAAAACCTTCACATTTAGAATAAAAGGATCTTCATAGGAGAATGCTCCATAACCACCATCCCAAAATAGCAACTGGTCCACAAGATGCATGCAAGCAAACCACACACATGAATCCCAAGGTAACCAACTCCATGGATAAATGTGCAAACTGCCAACTAGATGGAGCACTCCACAAGGAAAGAAAGTGGTCAACCTCCCAAACTAGCAGGTGGAATGTCTCCACACGTGCACCCTCCAAGTAAAACCCTCCAAATATAGAAATAGGACCAAGTGAATGCACACAACAACCACACATGTGGCCCTCCAAGTACAACACACCTCTCAAGAGAGCATCCTCCATAACTAGTTCATGTTAAAATAATATAAATGTCAAGTCAAAGAGGTGAGGGCACTCTCCAATGTAGCTTAAATACTGAAGTAGCTGAAATAACCATTAAATAATGATGAAAAAGCACCTAGGAGAGGTGCACCCTAGAAGAGTGTGCAATGGAGCCACCTCAACCCACCAACAAATATAAAATAACCTCCATATGAAGTGCACCCTAGGAAGTTGTGCCAATGTCGGTTAACCTCATCAAACATGTGCCAAAACCATGTGTTGTTTTCCAAAACCATCAATTGCTTTTCCCAAAACCATGTGCACAAGAGGAAGGCGACCTAGAGAAGTGTGAAAAGGTAGTTACACTCCTCATCAATAAACAAATAAAGTATTCCTCAACATGGCAAATCATAATGATGTTGAACCAACTCAAGGAGGTGCACCCTAGAAAAGTGTGCCAGCCTCTCCAAAATAATAAAATAATGCATGCATACATTGAAATCCGTGCCAAAGAGGGAAGCTCTCCATCAAAACACCTCAACCAACCTCCAAATAACCTCATCCATGAGTGAATGCAAACCAATGAGATAGGGTACCTGAGTAATTAACCTTCGTCTAGATAAAAAGATTAAATTAACCATTGAATGATTAAATCAACCTCAACATGTGTACACAAAGGTTAGTGCTCTAATATAACCATAGACCACCTCCAAATAGTCATTGGATGACTAAATCACCACGAACGTGTGCCAATGAGGGGGTGCACTCCATCAAAGTGTTATACCATGTAGATAAAAGTTATACCTCCTAGCAAAGCCCCACCATGATAACAACAAAATATAAGCCCCACCATCAATGGAGTAATACATCATCCAACCTTAGGAAAAGGCTAGATCACCAAGGAAACAAGCAGTAACCGCCCTTCTAACTCGACACAAGAGAACCATGTAGAACACCCCCTCCTAGTGACTACCAACAATATAACACAATTATACATAGTCACTAGGATGCTCCAAGAAGAAGATCACATGAAATAGAAAGCATCCATATATCAAGAGAGTGATCCAAACACATGAAAGTAGCATCCACAACCATGAAACAACCATCAACTATGACCATCCACCAAGAAGAGTGAGTCCTCTCCAACCCAAAACACCCACTCAACCAAGAAGTAGCATCTCCAAGCAAAGAAAGAGAGTGTGTACCACCAATCCATCCAAACAGCTCCAAGGAACCAAGAGCAAACTCCATCAATGTATTATGTGAAGACAGTCACAACATGGAACCTCATACAAGATGAGATGTAACACTGCCTGAGAAGACAACGACCAAGAAATGCAAGGTCACAGAAAATGGCATTTTCTACAGTCATTTTCACTTCTAAACATTGGAAATCGTTTCTCAAGAAACAATGCAAAACGGGGATTGTTTCTTGAAAAATGGTCCTTTGTTTCTTGAAATTCTTGACTTACAAAAATAGACATGGGGGGCATCAAATGAGGTTTCTCGAATAGTTGCACCGAAAGCAGCAAAGATGGCTCCATGTTTGAATCTTGCGCCCCCGCGCCCCCCCCTGCCCCGACTACAAAAATGGCAAACCCAGTGCATGTGCTGTATAATTTACACCAATCACTGTTAAATTAATTCTGATGCATGCAGAACCAATATGGGAGAAGATAATAATACATAATTAGTTATCCAATAAATCTATGGACAATTTTCTATCATTGGAGCAACTTGAAGGCTTGCTGAAATATCTTTCACCATAGGGAGAATTCTCTACTATACAAGCATGTTGCAGGGAAATGTGAAGTGCCAAGCACCGATGTTGGAGTTGGACTCTCCAAAATTAAATATGGCCAGGAAATCACATTTGCTGTAAGACATTGCAAGGAGCAAGGCCATAAGCACAAGTGCCTGTAAAGACAAACGAGAAGCCATAGAAACTGATATTGCAGATGTTCCTCACAAGCAATGAAATGACAGGATCCTCGAGAGATTTGCAATGAGTATAAGGCTCGTGCAGGTTCAGTGCTATATATAACAGATATTGTGCATTATAAATTCAATGTTTAATGGTGGGTAATGAGGATGGGCATCTAATTTGACAACAAACCCAATTGTTTGAGGCTGCAATACAGCTGTTTGAAGGTGTGACTATGTACTTAGCAAGGGAAATGGAATGAAAATCAAGGAACATGGTGACTATGTACTTAGCAAGGGAAATGGAATGAAAATCAAGGAACATGGTGAGGCAAACGGTTACGAGAGCATTCTCCCCAAGGTTGATAGCATTAAGAGAGTCATGATGTACAAACGGGGCTACTTCACTGGAGGCACCATGCTCCATATTGCTAATGATCTCGCCAAAAGAAATCGAGGACCTCCAGTTCTAGTGGTCTGCAGTAAAATCACGACTGTCACATTTTGTGGCCCCTCCAACACTCACCTCCACAGTATGGTGGATATAGTATTTTTTTTTATATACAGTGTAGCCATTTCTTGTATGCGAAACCTTTGGACTCCATTTCTCATTCCTTTGCACGTTTCTTGTTTCTAGTAACGTGGATGCCAAATACAATTTTTGGGATGAACATAAACCATTTGAAGGAACATCTTATAGATGCCCAAAATTGAATGGCGGTTGCCTTAGACATAATCCTTTTATCTCCATTCTATTTATTGGTGCCCTTTTATCCTCTACGCTAGAGGGATTGTATAAGCAGCAAGATTCTGTAGCTTTAATTTGTGACAATAATCGGAAGCTCGCCTCACTAAAACTAAGGTGAATTCTTTGAATAAAACCAAGAGAATTATCAAGAGCCCTCATTGGGGATAGAAGATCCAAACCACTTGTCCCTCCATAAAAGAGGGTCCAATTTACAGGGCCAATGCTTAGTATGAGACATGCTTTTCAACCTGAGTCATATAAACAAAGACCTGCTGATTTTAAAATTTGATTATATATTCATTCTACGTTTCCTAATCTATTATTTCCCCAATTTCTCACAGGCATCAATATGTTGTTTCTCAATCCATTGTTCTCTGCAACTAGATAAATCCCTTCAACTCTTACAGTTAAATTCTAATTTACAAAACCAACAAGTTGTGTTATATCTTCCATGTTCTTGCTTTGATAAAATTCTAATCAAATTGCAAATGCAATAAAGAAGTAAGAAAAATAATTTTACAAAGCAAATAATATGGGAAAGTATCAAGGACAAATGAACCACTATAAAGAAGCATTATGTCTGGTAGAGGTGTAGTGCTTACATACTAGTCACAAAACTCTCTCTCTCTCTCTCTCTCTCTCTCTCTCTCTCTCTCTCTCTCTCACACACACACACACACACACACACACGTGAAAATACAAAGTTCTTAACAATCTACCAGAGGTAATTTGGAATGGGCAAAGGGAAAATACTCACAGACAATATCTTGTTGCGAGTTCCATCAACTTGCATGAAATAGGCCTCTAGTAGCATCTCCATATCTTCAACATCGTTTTCGTCTCCAGCAACACTAGTAACAAAGCTAGCAGTGCTCAATTGGCGAGAATTTAGGTGAGACAAAAAAGGTGTAATAGCTAGAGCACTTTGTCTTCCAGCTGTTATTGAAGCTTCCCATTGTTGACTTTGGAGATACTTCCGAGTTAAATACAAATCAGCCATGTCGCCATCATCATCTAGAAGATGTTCCAGTTCATCCCTCACCTTTTCAAATGAATGGATTTAAATAAGTATCAAAGTATAAAGAGCTTTGCTGAAGAGTTTTCCTTAATAAAAATAAACATATGAAAATACAGCCGAAATGTTCAAAAACAACAACCAACCAACTACATATGACATGAACAATCAAATGTTGTTTCTCTATGATGGCAACCACAAAACAACGAAATTTAAAAAAAATTATCAGTAAATATGAAAATGCAGCTGAATTGTTCAAAAACAACAACCATCTACATATGACACGAACAATCAAAATGTTATTTTTCTATGATGGCAACCACATAACAACAAAATTTAAAAAAAATTATAAATAAACCAAGACAACATCACCAAACTTAACAAAGCAAAAGGCATTGATATAAAACTAGTTCTTTAATGTAGAAAGAAAAAAAATGAAACTATAATAATGTCCTTAAGTGCCAAAAATAGTCAATGGCACCATAGGTTATAGCATGTATACTTAAAGCAGTGTTTCACAGCGGACATGTTACCAGGGGTTTGGGGCATGTCCCCATCGCCTACATTTCCTAAAGTTCAAAGATGGGGGGGGAACGCATCGTGAACATCCCCAATCATAGGGGACAGCTAGGGGACGTACCCCATCCATCTCCTGTCCAAAAGTCGTCCAAGGGGCATGCAGAGGACATCCTAGGGACATCTCCTATTGAAGGAGATGCCACTACGTCCCCTGATCCCATGGGGAGCACCCAGGAGTCCCCCATAGGAGGTACAACCCCAAACAAAAATCAGAAAAAGAAAAAGAAAAAAGAAGTGCTTAATTTTTTCCCATTTTGGCATTGTTTGAATCAATATTTTTTTTCCTGATTGACTTCACCATAAGACAACTTATTTTCAAATCTAGCCATTGTTTAATAGCATTTTTGGCATGGCCTCCTCTTACTCTTTTGAAATTCTTTGTTTGGGGTTTTATCACTCTTGCTTCAATTTAGATCTTTTTTTAATCCAATTACAGTGTTTTAGAAGTCTTAAAAATAACATCATAGATTAGCTCACATTTGCAAATGAACCTTTTTACTTTCCCACTGAGATGCAACTACTTGAATTTCATCAAGGGATTCACCAAGATTCTAGAGATGATGTATGGATGTAGCATAATTGAATGTTGAATTGTGCTTATTTGTGTTTAATTATCATTCATTAAAATATTATTACTATTGTTTTCTATATTTTTCTTCATTCAAAAGGGGTGGGGGAGAGAGGGTCCCTGTACCATGCAATCCCCTATGCCATACTCTTAAATTTTAACCTCTCTCTGGCCATCCCTGAAACTCACCCCCTCATCCCCAAACTCTGTGAAACATAGACATAAAGCAAGGGAGTGTGCCAGGCCTCTCCAACCTAGTCTAAGTCTAAAGCTAAATGCAATTAGCATTGAATTTGAGAGCATTGTGCATGGCACTCGTTGCTCTCAGTTTGCTTTCAATGTAAAAAGGATACAGCATCATCCTCATAGTCCATATACTGTAGTAGGTCGCTTGTGAGCATCAATTTTTGTTATCAAATTCTATATATAAATGGAGAATCTAGAAGTAGTCAGCTGCACCC
>JASDQU010737844.1:15667-55118 GCA_032191745.1 Picea mariana
AAAATTGGCAGTACAATTATTGATTGACACTTCTCCACTTGAAGAACGGTTAGTACACCTTGAGCAGCTCAATGAGAAGCGTCGTGATGCAGATCTGGACAACGAGGCTCACAAACATAAGTTCAAGTGTCAGTATGATAGGTTTTTTCATCCTCGGATTTTCTCTAAAGGCGACCTTGTCCTGGTTTATGACCAAGATAAGGACCCCCTAGGGGCAGGAAAATTCAAACCCATGTGGTTCGGACCTTTCATCATAAAAGAGGTATTAAAAAAGGGCGCTTATCGTCTGGTTGATTTTGAAGGGAATGCTTTGGCGAAGCTTAGAAATGGGCTCTACCTCAAGAAGTATTACTCATAGGCAGGTCACTGTGGGTAACTTTTTGTAACATATGTATAGTCTTTGTACTTTTACTTTTTAGTTTCTTTTAAGTGTTATGGACATGTCATTGATGTTATCTTTCGTCAATATGGCAGATGTCAAGTGATTCTGAGGTGTTCATTGGGTATGCAGATGATGCTAGTCAGCACACTCGGAGGCTTGCCTCCGCAACTTGGGTAATATTTACCCCTCAGGGCCAATTGTTATCTTCCGGAGGTATATGCTTAGGTGACACCACAAATAATGTTGCCGAGTATAGTGCAGTTATTGAGTTGCTTCGTGACGCTTTGTCATTGGGTATCTCTCATCTCTGGGTCTATCTTGACGCTCAACTGGTTGTGTCTTAGCTAAACAGAGTATACCAGGTTCATGATCCAACCTTACACCGACGATTCCTTAGGGTACGTCTCTTAGAATGAAACTTTGATTATATTACGTATTTTCATGTTCCTAGGAGATTAAACCAAATTACAGATACTCTAGCTAATCAAATTTTAGATTGGCATCTTGCACACATATGAAAGAACATTGACATAAACATGTAAATACATTTTTGCACACGTGATCCATAAGACACAAAAGATAAAAAAAACCATATATAACATCATAAAATAACCAGAGTATATAGATGGACGCAAGCGCCTAAAAAATGGGACTAATAAACGAGTCACAGGGCTTATGCCCTCAAAATATATATACAAGTAGTGCTCGTGGCACGTAAAAAGTCTAAATAGGTTCAGGGCCTATGGGCCCTGCTATAATAGTCCATAGCATGGGATAAACGCCTAAACAATCGGACCCATGTCTGAGGTGCCCCCACTACATGAGGTTGCATGGATGGTGGCAGGTCCTCTATCTCTGCCATCGGGACTGTGTGAGTGAGTGCAGTGAAGTTCCACTCAACTCATCTAAGGACCCTCTTAGCCTCCTTGGCTAGGAGGTTCCCTGCTACTGTTGGTTCCCCAGCGGCAGCTGCGGCTTCTGGCCGAGGACGACATTTGTTCCGTGCATAATCGGCAGGTCGTACGGGTCCCACATCTGCATGCAACAAACGTATACCTTTCAAATACTCTGGCATACAAAAAAAAATGATATATATAACAAAAACGACAGAAAAATTACATATACAAAAAAAAAAAACTACAAAGGTGGAGACTTACCCATCTCCCCTCGCTCCTCACCAAGAGGCACCTGTATCTCAGGATCTCTAGAAAAATCTATCCCTGCATATGGGTAATCCTCGATCACAAGGATCTGCCGTGACAACCATGTGAAAAAGTTTTAATCAAAGGACTCATTGGTCCTTCCACCACCCTGTCGCGGTAGTAATACTGCCCATCTACATACTGCAGGAAAAGAGGACAGATGTCCTCATACCACTTCCCGAGGACTAAATCTCGGAACTCTCTCAAAGAAAAAGGAACACAAAATCGTCTCGAACCCGAAGTTCCTCTGTGTCCGCTGTCGGAAATATGTTAATTGCCTCTTCATACACTCAAGTAGTGTGGTACTCCAGTCAAAAATCTATGCATTCAAGCACTGGATCGGACAGTTCATCTGTGCACGAGATGCCTGATGCAAGGCCACTGAACCAGTAATCCACCCAATAAGCAATAATATTGCTTGCAACGATAGGTTAGTAATCTTTCTTATGGGAACCTAGGAGCTCACACAGTTTGTCCTAGCCTCACTGTGCTCAGCTATCAGTTCCTCTATGTTAAGTGACCCCATAGGAAACATCCCGAAATTGACTGGTTCCCCTCTCCTTGAGAGGCCAGTCAAAAAGTAAATATCCTCGGTGGTGGGCACCAGTGATTTCCCCTCTAGCATGAAGGCCTCTACATTAAGGTGCCAGTAGTCAATTAAGGAATTCAGTAGCCTTGGTTGTGCTCGCATAAATGGACAAAGGAAGAACTTAAGTAATCCACACTGCATCAACATGGCCACGACATTCGGATCTCCCGTAACCAACTCACTAATTGCTTCATGCTCCCTTTCCCTCCACTGGACATACATCCTTCCAACACAACAAAGTTCAGGAGGGTCAAGGCTTGCTCTTTAGTTCTTTTTCGCTATAAAAGGGGGTCCACGTGAGTTGTAGAGGTGACAGTCACATGTACACGTGGGCAGAATTTACTCTGCCTGAGTGTACACATGGCCTGTCTAAAGACGAGCGCGTGTACCTAGGGCCGACCTTTAAAAGGTCGACACCCACCCAAAAAACGAAAGCAAATGCAAAATTGAAGAATTGAATAACTAGATAGGGGAGTTTGTACTTACTTGGTCCAAGCGAAAGTTCGTTTCGTCCACTGTAGCTCCCAGAATCACCGTTTTTGTCAAAGGGGGTCTTTTGGCTCCAGAGTCAATTTCCAAATCAGCAATGGTGATAATGAGCTACCAGCTTCTATTTATAGACTTTTCGGCCTCTTTTTATCACTTTTTTGGGCCCCCTTATCAGTTTCTTTATACCAAAAACCATTTAGAGTGATTCAAGAGTTATTTGGGAGGGATTTGATCGGGTATTGGGACACTTTTTTTGAGTTTTGAGAAAATTTTGACAGTCCATGACAATTTTTCCAAGAATCAACTTGAGCATATAGGTTAGGTTATTACCCCGACTTTTGTGCCTCGTTGCCTTTTTCCTCTGCCATAGGATCTATCCCATCAGGTTGTGACATGGAACTGTCATATATTCTTTAGAAGTGTTGCAACTTGGTGGTAGATCTTACTAGAACATGGATGCCCTAGGTAGGTCCTGGTTCCATTATGGTGTCCATGCTGTCTCTAAAACACTATAGGCTGGAGAGTCCTTATAGTCTTTCCTGAATATGAGTTTGAGCCTCATTTGCATGATTCTTCTTCACTCTTGATCTCACCCTCAGGGCTACCAAAAATTAACGGGTCTCCTTTTAAGCCCTTTTCAGACCCTCTAAACATGAAAAGATTGCCAAGTGATCTTGTGGCCTTTCACGCTCATTCAACTGAAATTTGAAGTCACGTCTGTCCAGTGGTAGTTTACCCCTTTTTCGGTCCGGACGGTCAACTATACGAACAAAGGTATACTCTATGGAATTTCATCTCTATAGAAGAGTACTCTCAGGTATAATTTTATCCCTTTTTCGGGCCTGAGGGACTAAACTTATGAAGAAGGAACCCCCACGGATTCCATACTTAAGCTCTTTTCAGACTCCCTAAAATTGAAAATATTTCCGAGTGACCTTATTCTTTCACACTCGTTAAATTGGTCCAGAAGAACATTCCTAACGGATTCCATAGTTAAGCTTTTTTCAGACTCCTTAAAAATGAAAAAATAGGCAAGTGATCTTGTCCTTGTCACACTCGTTAAAATGGTTTTGAATCGACATCTAATCGGTGCTAGTTTACCCTTTTTCGAACCGACTAGACTATATTAAAAAAAGGTACCCCATTGGAGTCTCCTTTTATGTTTTTTCAGACTCTCTAAATATGAAAAACCACCGAGCTTGCCTTCTCTGGGCTTGTTAAACTTACATCGAAGGACGTTACCATTGTGTGTTTTATTAACCGCATTTGCATACCTTATACACTAGCCTTGTGACAGTTTGCTTCTGCGTCTTAACACCTTTGGCTGCCGGAGGATTTTTCCCGAGTATCATTTTACTAGAACATCAGTCTTGTCCTCCTGCCTTGAACTTGTATGTTTGCAATACTCGTTCCTCCATTGTAACATAATATTCCTTTATTCTTTTTTCCACAATTATTGAAAAGAACAAAAAAGTCAAATATACCCCAAAAAGAGGAAGGGAAAAGTATTTTCTTTATTGGTAGCATAATGAGTCGCCTTTGGATAAATCACATATGTCTGTTTGTTCATCAGACTATGGGATGTAGTACAACCTGAGGAAGCTTTTCTCGCTATATAGAGTTGTGTCCTCCATCGTTTGGTTATCCTTCCAAACATATGGAGAGTTTGTTTTGCCTCCTTCTTTGTAGACTTATGATTAACATACATGCTGCCTGAGTCTCATTATTTTTTTGTGCTACTATCCAAGGGAAGTTTGTCACCAAGCCTGAGTCGACCCCTTTGCAATATATCTCTTGTCCTCATGCCCGACCATCCTGAACACCCAATCAAGTCCTTGATTAAAATCATTGAAGCCGTCAGTCTGATCATCAAGATTATCACGTCAGTGATCGACGAGCCATTGAAGACCTCTGGGTAGTGCAGTCATACACTCATATTACACTCCTACACAAGTTTTGAAGATTTTGAAGTTGTTTCTCAAGCTCTGAAGATCTCATCTTTAGCCATCAGGCCGAATCAGCTTCTGGAAGATGGATACTCTATATGTATANGTATTGTTCATGGCTACTCTTTATTGTTATTTGACATGGATCTACAGTGTATTT
This sequence comes from Picea mariana, assembly GCA_032191745.1. Classification (NCBI taxonomy): domain Eukaryota; kingdom Viridiplantae; phylum Streptophyta; class Pinopsida; order Pinales; family Pinaceae; genus Picea; species Picea mariana. Next base: position 20,436 of record JASDQU010737844.1, read on the forward strand.
GATTGGTAGCTATGGTTCTATTTTATCCCGAGCATGGGTATACCTACCTCGGTGAGATATTTGTTATTTTGCAGATGACACCTCTTGATTCCTGATCCTTGGGCTCAATCGTTCATCACATCAGTAAAGATTGGTAATGTATTTCATCCATCAGATGCTATTATGACCTCACACATTAGGGGGCATATATTATAACCCTAAATTGCACCACACATGATTACCTGGCATCAGGCCAACTCATATCCCTTCTTTGCCAAAGCACTGCTGAACAACTCTCTGAAAATCCTCTTTTATGAAGTCCCACGTGCCCTAACCCATTACTGCACGCGTTTACATGCTGGCTGACTCAAAACAGCCCGCGTGTACCTACAAAAGCACTAAAAAAGGAAAGTTTCCGATGGAACAAAAATCTATGGGTGAGTTAACTGAAACTCCCGGCCATGCATGGCCAAGGGTTGGTCCAAATACCTAGCTCCTTCTAGCCTATAAAAGAAGGGGTAGGGGTCCCATTTGGAAGAGGAAAAATATAGCAAAGAAACTCTGCCCATTTATGTATTCCCATTGTCCCAACCCTTTAGCCTTTCCTTATGCCAAAGGAGATTCAAGGAAAAGAAGTTGGAGGACAAAAGAAGAGGAGCCCAGGATCAGGTTCAAGGAGCGGTGATTGGTCTCAGCTTTTGTAATTTGACTCAATCAAAGTAATAAAGAAAATTATTTTCCCATCCCAATTCATGAACTGTTTATAGTTTGATCAGTATATGTTTGGATTTCTAACCCGTTAGTATAGAAGTAGCATGCAGGCATAGTTGTTTCTTGTCTTCGATGTAGGTCAGCTTTGGAAGGAGTATTGCAAAAAAGTAATCAAGTGCAACGAAGGATTGACATAAAACGCCAGATACAAGGTAGGTTGATCTTTCCATGCATTTACTAAGAAAAAGGGATTTAAATCCAGGGATGAAGGTAGAAATTAGTTTTTCTTCGGTCATTATCTGCATGCAAAGTCTGAACTCTATTTTCTAGTCCGTAGGAAGATTTTCCCAACAACACAAATGCTCCAGCCACTTTCATGAGGATGATGGAAGATATCCTGCGACCATTCACCAATACATTTTTAGTGGTGTATCTAGATGACATTCTCATTTACAACAAGACTTGGGACGAGCACTTGCAACATATTCAACAGGTTCTGCACACCCTGCGGCAGCACAAGCTATACGCCAACTTGAAAAAATTCTCCTTCGGCATGGACATAGTCCATTACCTTGGCTACATCATTTATCAGCATGGCGTACATGTGGATCCAACCAATATCCAAGTCATCCGTGACTGGCCAGCCCCAATCACACTCACTGAGCTTCGGAGCTTCTTGGTCCTTGCCAATTTATACCACAGGTTCATGTTGGGATTCTCCCATACTGCATGGGCACTCAGCCAAATAACCAAGGATGGTGGTAAGGATAAATTTGCGTGGGGCTAGTCCCAACAACAAGAGTTTGATTATTTGAAGCAACGCTTGTGCTCAGCCCCAGTACTTTCACTAGAATACCTACAACAACCCTTTGAGATCGAGACAGATGCTTCAGACTATGTTGTGGGTGTCATTGTCACTCAGCACGGCCACCCCATGGCCTATCATAGTGATACACTATCATATGTTGTCCGTAAGTACCATACTTACGACAAAAAAATGTACTCCATTGTGCAAGCCTGCCGCCAGTGGAGACATTACATTCTTGGGAAGGAAACAATCATCCACACTAATCATAAGCCACTGCAGTTCATGCAGACACAAGGAAAATTGCAAAATGACTGCCATCAAAAGTGGTAAAAATACTTGCAGCAATTCCACTTGAACATCAAGTATAAAACAAGACGCACCAATCATGTCATTGATTTCCTCAACATAACACCAATTGCGGCATTCACCACGGTGCTAGACTCTTGCGAACATGAGACCTCTAGATGGCCCCAAATCTATAAGATAGACTCGGACTTCTCCACCACCTACTAAATGTTGGGTGCAAACATAGTTGTCAATAATTTCCATCTTCAGGATGGGTTGTTGTGTCGTCTAGGCCATATCTATATTATATCAAGCGAGCAAGCAAAGCTGATCTAGGAATCCCACTACAGTTGGGTGGAAGGACACTTCGGCGTCGGAAAGATAGTGGTGATGCTACATAAACATTTCTACTAGCCAAAACTTCGACAATAGGTCAACAAGTATATCAGGTCCTGCACTACTTGCGCTATTGCCAAACTGACCATTAAGAAACAGGGCCTATACACCCCTCTTCCTACTCCTCACAAGACATGGGAATCCATCTCAATGGAATACATGTCGGGCCTCCCTTCCACTGAGCGGGGAAATGAATGTGTTTTTTTTGTTGTTGATCCCTTTTCTAAGATGGCGATTCTGGTTTCCTACAAGAAGAGCATCACAGTAGAGGCCACTGCCAAGCTCTTCTTTGAACGAGTTTGGGTACATTTTTGAATCCTACAAACCATTTTCTCAGATTGGGACAGTCGATTTCTCAACACATTCTGTTCAAGCCTCTGGTCACTGCTAGACACCAAGCTCACCAAATCCACGACCTTCCACCCCCAGACAGATGGCCAAACCAAGGTTGTAAGTCAAATGATTGTTCATATCCTTCGCATGTATAATTACAAGAACCCTTGCACATGGGATGAGATCCTTACCTATGTCCAACATAGCTACAACTAAGCCCTTCATAGCTCAACCGGCCATAGCCCCTTTCAGGTGGGGTTGGGATTCCAACCATTGGGTCCCATAGATGTTGCACTTCCCCTTGTGGTCACCTCGACCAACTCATCTCTTGCCACAACTGAAGCTGTCAAAGCCACCTAGTTCATTGAGCGGATCCAACACATTCTCCAACAGGTTCAAGATATCCTACAGAAGTCCAATGACAAGTACAAGCAGTGCCATGATCAACATTGGGTGCCACATAAGTTTTAGGTGGGCGACAAAGTTTGGTTGCAGTTACAAAAAGAATTCCTTACAGGACCCCATAGGAAGTTTCACCCACTCCGTTATGGGTCGTACACCATCACCAAGGCCATGGGGGATAATTATTTTGAGCTCAACATTCCTCCTTTCCTTGGCCTGCACCCAGTGCTCAACGTGGATCTCCTTCGCCCTTATTTCCCACCATTATTGGACACCTCAAAAGTAGAAGAACAACTGACACCAACAGAGCTCAACCCCGAATGCATACAATAGGCATCCAGTGATCAGATTGTGGACACACAGATCAAGGGCACTCAACAACAAAATATCCATCTTTATTGAGTCGTCAAAGCAGGGCAGCTCCTGCACCAAGGCAAGTGGCTCACCCGGGGCCAAATTCAGTAGAAATTTCCTCATCTGATGGGGGAACTCAACGCAATGGAGACCATTGATTCTTAAGGATGGAGGATTGATCCAGGTGGATATTGGTGGCCACCCACCTTTTCCAACTCGCTCAAAACAATTTTCTGGCAATTTTGATAATTTACTATTTTTAACAGTTTTTCACTTCTGGAGCCGTTTTGAGGCCCTAAACGATGTTTTTTGGGAAAACGGGGAGAAATATGAACATTCCTTTGATATTTCCTCCAAAATTAATCTCCTCAATGATACCTTTCCAACAAGCTATCATACGCCTAAAACAAAGATCGTATGCAAAAGTTACGACCCCGGGAAGTTGATGAACTAACTTACCCAAAATGGGACCACATGAATTTTGGCGCTTCGTCTCCTAGGGTTAGGTTTTTGGATGTATAGGGTTTTTGGAATTTCTGTTTATTGTAAAAATTCCTTTAGAGCCTCATTGTAATCATCTTCTTGTGAATGAGCACATTCGTCACATCTCTTCTAAGAGATAAGCCGCCACCATTCCAACAAGCTTGTTTCCGCTGTATTTTATAGTTTCATCTTATTTCCTTATTGAATAGAAAACCAGTTTTACTGTATCTCTGTTATTTTGTGTTAAGAACCTGTTAATAATCAATAGTCATTTCGTTATGCTCATAAAATATGGATCAACAAGCCTCTCTTGAACAACGTCGGTGTCACCCATACCTGTAAATGCTGCAATTCTTAAACTAGGAACCAAATATTCCATAGGTACCATTGCTTCCTGGCCATAAACTAAATTTAAGGGAGTCTGCGATGTTAAATTTTTGCAGGTAGTTCGATAAGCTCATAACACTATTGGAATTCTCAAATCCCAGTCATCTCTGTTAACACTGCAAATCTTAGTCAGTGTTGTCTCCAAAATCTTATTGAAAGATTCGAATGTACCATTCGCCTGTGGGTTATATGGTGTGATATTTTGATGGTGAACTTCGAACTCCTAAGTCAAGGCTTCAATATTTTTTTTAATGAAGTGTGTTCCTTGATCACTGATAAGGATCTTCGGGCATCCAAATCTGGTTATGATATCATCAAAGATGAACCGCGTAGCTGTAGCTTCACTACAGTCTTTAACTGCTCTTGCTTCTGCCCATCTGGTCAAATACTCTGTAGTAGTGATGATATATCGAGCTCCTGTGCACTTTCCTGGTGGGTTGATAGGTCCCACAAATTCAATAGCCCATTTCTCAAATTCCTGTAAAGTTAACTGAGGTGTTAAATGCATCTCATCCCTTTTAGAAGGCTTCCCTATTCTTTGACATACATCGCAGGCTCTGTAGTATTTTTTAGCATACTTATGTAAAGTGGGCCACCAGAGGCCAACTATGAGAACCTTATGCATTGTTCCTTTCCCTGCGTAATGTCCTCCTGCGATGCCTTCATGTGATTTTATAAGAATCAATGGTATTTCTGACTCCATAACACATCTTCTCAAGATCTCATCTGGTCCCATATTATATAATTGTCCAACTATATGGTGAAAATATGCAGTGCGGACTACCAACTGTTTCTTCTGAATAACAATATACTCGCAAGGTACCATTCCTGTGGACAAGAATTGGACTATCTCGACGAAGTGATCATCGAATTTCCCGATGTCTAACAGTTGTGCATCTAGTAGTGTATCATCCAAACTGGTAGGTTCATGTCCATGTTCTAACCTGGATAAGTGGTCAACTCCCTTATTCATTCTTCATGGCTTGACCACAATCTCAAAGTCATACTTCTGGAATAATAGTAGCCATCTGCATATTCTTCCCCCTGACACTGGCTTGTTGACTAAGTACTTCAATGATCAGTAAACATCTTAAAATGTCCTCCCAACAAGTAGTGTCTAATCTTCTACAACGCATATACCATAGCTAAGTCTTCTCTTTCAGTGGTAGTATAATTCATTTCAGATGTAGAAATATTTCTGCTAGCAAAGGCTATAGGGTGGTCAATATCTCCTGCACCTGGCTGTGCTAAAAATGCTCCTAATGAAATGGATGAAACATCGACATGAACATGGAATTCCTTACTCCAATATGGAAAAACCAAAATAAACACAGTGTTCATTTTCTACTTTAATGTGTCGAAGCTTTGTTGGCATTCCTCTATCAATTGAAACTTAATGTCCTTTTTTAATAGCTTCTCCATAGGTGTTGTTATCTATGTGTAACCCTTAATAAACTTTCTGTAGTATTCAATGTGTCCCAATGTAGTGTGCAACTGTCTAACCGAAGTAGGAGGAGGTAGATCAACAATGATAGCAATCTTGGAAGGATCTACCAACAACCCCTGCTTACACACAATGTGTCCTAACAACACTCCAAAAGGTGAGAAGAAAATACACTTCTTCAAGTTCAAGGCAATATGACATTACCTGCACTTATCCAACATTGATCTCAAACATTCAATATGATCTTTCAATAGACCAAAAACGGTCCAGTCATCAAAGTATGCCTCCAAAAACTTATGTAAAAATTCCTTAAATGCTTCGACCACCAACCTAGAAAAGATGGTTGGTGCATTCTTCAAACAAAAAGGCATCACAATGCACTGAAAAGAACCCCATTCTGTTGCAAATGTAGTCTTATGTATGTCCTCTTTAGCAATTCTGATCTGGTGATAGCCCAGAAATCCATCTGTGAATGAATAAACTTCCTGTCCTCCTACATTATCTATAACTTCATCAGTAAAAGGTGTAGAAAATGGATCATGTAAACATGCATCATTCAATTTCCTTAGATCTACACAGATTCTAATTTCTCATGTCTTCTTGTCTTGGACCACTATAGGGCTGATGCATTCAGATTATTTGACTGGTTCTATAATTCCTTCTTCCAGAATTCTATCTAATTCAGTCTTAAATTTTTTCTTGTACTTGGGATTCAGTCTGTAAGGCCTCTGCTTGAAAAGCCTTGCATCTTATTTCAAAGGAATCTTCATTTCTCCCATGGGCCCTTTAATTCCCTTCATTTCTATGAACTTGCTTGGAAACAAGTCACGATACTCATGCAATAGTTCTGTAATCTTACCGATAGTAGCATCATCCCAATAGTCTCCAACATTTTCCAACTTAGGTGCTTGATCTGTTCCAATATTAACCTTCTTAATTTTAATAGGCTGCCCAACAAAAGGTAATTCAATCCATGGCCCTTCTATATATTTTTGTCCTTCAATTTTTGAAATGTTCACATTCCTAGGGTCATTATCCCCATCAACATTAATATTATAACACCCCTGTAACCGCTGAAGAGGCATAGTCCATTCATCTTCTTATTGTTCAAGAGGGGGGTCAGGTGCCTCTTCAAAGACCTTGTATCTTACAATTTGTAAATCCTGATCTATTTTGGGGTACTAACTTTCAAATAGGATTGTAGCTATAAAGTTCTGGGTCACACCATACCAATCTGTAGTGGCTAAGAACAGTTCTTCTTGAAGATACCAGTTGATAGGCATAGTATCTGAGGTGTTAATCAAATTATGTACCCACTGTTCTTTAGGAATGTTGCTCCAGGATTTCTCACAACTTCGCACATGGTCCTTGGGACAACTATGACCTGTGTATCAAACTTCACAACCTTCAACTTGGTCTGAAAAGTGCAATGTCAACAAGGTGTGACATTGTACCCACTCCACGATGTTCTTCTTGTGTGTTCCCCACCATATAGTTGGCATTGCTTTAAAGGATTCATCTAGTGCCAACAACCTTTGTTGTACTGGTATAGTTTATTCAAATTCAAATAGAAATGTCTCTAAATTATTCAAGCCATCAAATGTAGGAACATTACTTACTTCTATGCCAATCCAGCGAATTGCCTTAGTCAATTTGGCACACATCCGCATAGAGACTTCATACATTCAGTTCTGCCAGATTTCCAATGCTTCTTCTTAATATGACGAGCATGCACTTTCACTTCACCAACTTATACTTCCATATGATGTAGGATTAATATAATCCTATTGTCCTGATGTCAGTTTATAGATGTTCTCTAGGCACAATCTTCTTCTCTTATAGGTTCTGTGTATCTGCGACCTTCATCAGGATAAAGAGGTTCAATGACCCTAAGGTCGTCACCTTCAAATGTCATTCTTCTCTTTTTCAGGTCAATAACAGTCAAATTGTCGAAATCCCAATCAATACCTAACAATGCAGGATAGGGACAACTATCATCAAAAATCTCGATCACTTCAAAGTCTGCAAATATCCTCACTCCATCAATGTCCACAGGGACATTCTCTAGTCTTCCAAACGGGATCACTGCCTACTGATTAGCCATCCTAAGCCTAATAGGAGAGTAAATCAATTTAGGTTTTCACATCAATGCCCAATTCTTCTTCGTCATAACATTTCCTTCTGATCCTAGATCGAGGACCACATATTCCATGTCATAATATCCAATCTGAGCACTAAGGTGCAGTTCCTTGTTTTCCCTTCTTTTTCTAGATACTTGATTCACAGCTCTACTCAGCAGAGGATCTACTCTTCCAATTTCATACTATCTTATCGCGTGTTTTAGTTCCTTCACAACTCTTTCATCTTTAATCAAATCACTACAAGTATACAAGAAGTCCACAAGATTGCTTACCTCTTTTCCTTGTCTAGGTGGGGTAGACTAATCAAATGCTGAAGGCATTTCACATTCCCTTACTTCTAATTGTGCCCTAGATGAAAAATCCTGTTCACCTACAAATTCTCTTCTTTCTTCTTCAAAAGTATTCTTTTCTTTCCTTGGATCAAACAATGGCACCTTCTCTGAAGCTCTTCTGATCCCTGATCCATTTGTAGTATTTCCTAGAGTCACCCTATCTTCTCCTATGACAACGCCTCCTCTAGTAATAATAGTGACTCTGGGTTCCTGATCGCGAGGTTTAGATGTTATTTTCTGGACTTGTTGGTTGCCACCTTGTCTTTCCTGAACTTTAGCTAACAATACTAGATAGTCTTCAATGACATGATCAAATGAATTACAGTAGCTGCAAGTAGTACAAGGGTTCTGGCAATCCCTTTCCAAATGACCTGGTTGGGCCTAGTTATAGTAAATAATCTAACCTCAACCTCAACCCATGCCTCATCCTCATCCTCTTCCTCTAAACCCACCGCGAGGGATGAAGCTTCCTCTTCCTGGGGAATTGAATTGCATACCATTCCCTTCTAGTTGTAATTCTCCTTGGATTCTATTTGCATCCCTTGAACTTTCATGCATGAGGTCATAAGCTCTACGATCCCTCTCATCATGCCCCACATATTTACATAATGTACAATAAATATTGGTGGGTGTCTGGACATATTTCTTCATATAATAACATTCACCAGGGTGATGTCTAGTTCTACATACCTCGCACCATGGTAAAGTAGCCTGCTTCAAAGGGTTAACAACTCCAGAGGCCAAGTATTCACTAAATAAAGGACAGTTCTCTTTATCATGGCCCTCTAATTTAAATATGATGCACCATATGTCTTCTCTTTTCTCTTTTCCTCTGTCTTTCTTCATGTCTTTTTGTTATCACATTTATTTGTAAATGGGGTGTTTTCCTAAGGAATTGGACCCTTAGCGAAGGAATGGAAGGAAGTAGACAAAAAAACCACAATTTGGATTCTATCCTAAGTTGAATGACTGATGTGAACTCTTGGTGCAATGATAAGATGCGCCCAAATCTGGGCAGCTAATATCAACACACTTCATATCGACGGTCGTTGTCCATATCAGGGCCTCAACATGTGCAGTCATTAAAAATTGAAGAGCAGGTCAGAGAATAAACCATGGTTTTGCAAAGGCGCTACATTTCGGCTAGAGGCACACATCGAGCCTAAAAGCAGAGAGGAATCAAACTGCTTTTCATGGCCCCGATATGCACATGAGCTGTTAGCGCCCTATCCTAGGTCGACAAGTGGTCGCTCTCTCCCACCAACACCTATCTCCCATTCCATCTCCCTCTTCTGTCTACCACATCTCCCATTCCCCTATAGCTTTCTCTCCCTCACACATGTCCTCCATTCACTATCCCTCTTTTCATGTCACCCCCTCTCATATCCCTCCACTTATGCCACCTCGCTCCACATCACCTCTGCCCCAGTACACTTCATCTCCCACTTGTGTGGCCTCCATGCTATCCTTCGCTTGGTCATCTCTCGTCTACCATTTCATACCGAGCACACCAATATCTTCGTCAACGGCCATGTCCACTGTCAAACCTCCCCATAAGCATCTGACTCGGATCCAGAAGACAGAATGTTGAGGCTACCACGTCTTACAGGTGCAGAGTTGACTTGGTATTTCCCGATCTTGATGAAGCAGTTTTTGAGGTTGGTTGGTGGTGGTTCAACATCGTTTATTCCATAAATGGAAATCCTGAGAAAGGATTGTTAGTTCCCGACCCTCCTTTAAAACTCAAAAATCAGCCCATGGTTTTCCATGAAGTTTCTTCCTCCACCACCTCTGTTTGGAAAATGTTCTTCAATGGAGCCTCCTCTAGAGAAGGTGTTGGTGCTGGAGTAGTCTTTGTTTCCCCTTCTTAGGAAACAATGTCTCTGTCATACAAATTAAAATTTGAAGCTACCAATAATGTGGCAGAGTATGAAGCTCTTGTTTTGGGCTTAAGGGTTGCAAAGGACATGGGGATTGAGAAGATATAGATATCAGTGTTTGGGGATGCTGAGTTGATTATCCAACAGATCAGAAATACTTATCAGGCCAAACATCCTCAGCTCATAAGTTATAGAAATGAAGTATGGGACCTCGTTGACAATTTTTTCCTAGATTTCAACATATCATTTATTCCAAGAGGAGAAAACATCATGGCTGATTCTTTGGTTGTTTCAACATGCAATTTCAAAGTACCTCTGCCACCTAAACTCATGTATGAAGTAGAATTGAAATATAGACCCTCTATACCTGACAATGTCAAGCATTGGAAAGTGTTTGAGGATGATCTTGAGATCAAAAGGTTCCTAGAGATTGTTGATGAATTTTCTACATTACACATTGATCAAGATCCCGATTTTGAAATAAATCCTCATGTTGATGCTTTTATGAACAAAATCGCTAACCATCATATTGTTCAGTTACCTAACAATCACATCCCAAAGGTACTGGTTCCTTTGGAGAGACTGTTTGACAGTAATGATGTGGTAGTGAAATCTAAGAGGCCCATTAATGATGCTAAGATATCTGAGTGCAATATTGGCACATAGAAGGAGCCAAAATTTGTCATGTTGTCAACTAACTTTTCAAGGGAGCAGAGAGCTGAGTATGCTGAGTTATTAAAAGAATTTGCTGATGTGTTTTCCTGGACGTATGAAGACCTGAGAACATATGACACCCTCTTTATTGAGAATAAGATCCCACTAAAGGAAGAGGCCAAACCATTTAGGCATAAATTAAGACAGATAAATCCTATATTGTTTCCTATTATGGAAAGGGGGGTAAAGAATCTATTGGATGCCTAGATCATTGTCCCTTTGAGATATTCTGAATGGGTGGACAACCTACTCCCAGTAAGAAAGAATAATGGAGAAATCAAACTTTATTTTGATTTCATAAACCTAAATAGGAGCTCTAAGAAGGACAACTACCCCTTGCCAAAGATGGAACACATAACATATTGTAGAGGGTGACAAGGGAATCTAGGATTTCCATGATCGATGGATTTTTTGGCTATAATCAAATCTCTGTCCTACTGGAAGATAGATAAAATACAACTTTCACCACTCCTTGGGGCACATTCATGTATGCCAAAATGCCTTTTGGATTGATGAACGCAAGGGAAACTTTTCAGCGAGCCATGGACATAACTTTCATTGGAGAAAGGGATAAATTTGTGGTCATCTATCTAGATCACATTACAGCTTTCTCCATATCTGATAAAGAACATTGTCAACATCTGAGAAAGGTCTTATCTAAATGCATAAGGTTTGGTATCTCCCTGAATACCAAGAAGTCTTTATTTTCCATGCAGGAGGGAAAATTGTTGGGACACATTGTATTAGCTGAGGGAGTTAGGATTGATTCAAGCAGGGTCAAGTCTATTCAAGCCTTATCACTTCCCAGATCCAAGAAGGAAGCTCAGTCCTTCCTGGGTAAAATCAATTTCTTAAGGAGGTTTGTTTCCAATTTTGTTGAATTAGTGAAGCATATCACAGCTATGCTTAGGAAGGGGAATGAAGTAAAGTGGACTAATGAGCCTAGAGAATCCTTCAACCTAATAAAAAAGGAATTAACTGAGGCACCTGTGCTTATTAGTCCTAATTATTCCAAGGATTTTCTATTTTTTTCATTTGATTCTTTTGATACAGTGGCAACTATTGTATTGCAGAAGAATTTTGAAGGGCTTGAGCAACCTATTTCTTTTTTCAGCAGAGCATTGAGGGATGCAGAGATCAGATATGACATCATGGAGAAGTAGGCCTATGATTTGATGAAAGATCTCAAATCTTTCAGAGTCTATGTTATGCATTCAAAAATCATTGCGTATGTTCCTTCAACTTCTGTGAAGGACATTCTCATTCAACCTGACATAGACGGGAGAAGGAGAAAGTGGATTGACAAAATCCTCGAATTTGATCTAGAAATAAAACCCACCAAGTTAGTTAAAGGCCAAAGTTTAGACAAGTTGTTGGCCGAATCTAATTGTAAATATTTGGGGCTTAACTTCAAGAACACTTTATCATAAAACCAACAGGTTGAAGCATTTGATAAAATTCCTCGGGACAACCCTTCATTGGAAGAATACACCTGGTATAAAGACATTATATATTTTCTGCAGGAGTTGCGACCTCTAGATGGTATGGGAAGGAGAAAGGCAAGAGATTTAAAGCTCAAAGCAATCAGATATTGCCTTATTGACTAGGTTATGTATTGGAAAGACCCTCTAGGAGTGCTTCTAAAATGTCTAGAACCACAGGAGGTCCAAAGGATTATGTTTGATTTTCATAGCATCCTATGTGGGGGAAATCATTTCTGGAAAACCATAGCCTATAAAATTCTTAGGGCTGGGTACTACTAGCCAAATCTATTCACCGATGTCTGTGCAAAAGTTAGATCTTGCATCAAATGTCAAAAATTCTCTGGGAAGCAACAACTCAAGTCTCTGCCATTGAAACATGTGGTATCTTTAGGACCCTTTCAACAGTGGGGCCTAGAATTCATTGGGGAAATTCATCTTTCTTCAAGTGGTCAACACAGGTGGATCTTAACCACGACAGACTATTTCACCAAGTGGATAGAAGTTATTCCCACAAGGAGAGCTTCTCACAAAGTGATCATTGGTTTTCTTGAAGATATTATGGCAAGGTTTGGTTGTTCGAATAGAATCATCACTAACAACACTACATCCTTCAAGGCTGATCCATTGGTCAAATTATGTGAGTAGTTTGGAATTTCATTGATCCATTCCACCCCCTACTATTCCCAAGGAAATGGACTAGCAAAGTCCTCTAACAAAATTCTAATAAAGATCATCAAAAGATTGCTAGAGGAAAACAAGAAAGCATGGGATTCAAAGCTCAAATTTTCTTTGTGGGCCGACAGAGTGACAACAAAGAGGTCCCAGGGCATCTCTCCTTTCCATCTCGTATATGGGACTGAAGCAATTTTTCCTTCTCACCTTGCCTTGCCTGTAGTGAAATTCTTTCAATATTTCCATGAAGAACCTGATGATATGATCAGAAGAATTCATCAGCTGGTAGAAGTCCAACAGACTAGAGAACAGATGAGGGCTAGAGCGCATGAGCATCAACAAAAAATAAAGTAGGCCTTCGATAGGAATGTCAGAAAGGAATATTTTTAGTTGGGAGATTTAGTATTGAAATGGGATGCGCCCAGACAAGACAAGGGTAAAGATGGAAAATTTAAAGCCCTTTGGATCGGTCCCTTCAATATTTCTGAAGCATTTCCTAACAACACTTACAGGTTGCAGAATTTGGAGGGAAATGAATTTTTTGGTGGCCCTGTAAATGGGCATTTTTTGAAGATGTTCTTCAGTTGAGCCATAAGTGGCTCCCATGTTTTTGTAAATATTTTTTTTCTTTTGTTTCTGTTTTGTAAGAGACTCCATAGCCCAATAGTAAGGCATTGAATTTGCAGAAGAGTTCTCGGCATCTCACAGGGAGCAAGCCATCCTGCATGGAGCCTAATGTTATCACATTTATTTGTAAAGGGGTTGTTTTCCTAAGGAATTGAACCCTTATAGAAGGAATGGAAGGAAGCGATAAAAAAATCCACAATTTGTCTTCTATCCTAAGTCGGATGACTGATGTGACCTCTTGGTGCAATGATAAGATGCACACAAATCTGGGATGCTAAGATTAGCACACTTCAGATCGATGAACGCTAGACATATTGGGGCCTCAACATGTGTGATCATTAAATATTGAAGAGCGGGCCGGGAAAGAAACCATGGTTTTGCAAAGGTGATAATTGTCATCCAGAGACACACATTGGGCCCAAAAGAGGGGAAGAATCAAACCACTTTTCGCGGCCCTGATATGCACATGAGCTGTTAGTGCCCTATCCCGGTTAGACAAGTGGTAGCTCTCTCCCGTCGACACCTATCTCCCATTCCATCTCCCTCCTCTGTCCACCACATCTCTCACTCCCCTATAGCTTTCACTCTCGCATACATGTCCCCCATCACTATCCCGCCTATCATGTCTCCCCCTCTCATATCCCGCCACCTATGCCACCTCACTCCACATTGCCTCCGCCCCAGTACACCTCATCTCCTGCTTGTGTGGCCTCCATGCTATCCTTTGCTTGGTCATCTCCCATCCACCATTTCATTTTGAGCACGCTAATATCTTTGTCAGTGGCCTTGTCCACTATCATACCTCCCTGCAAGCATCTGACTCAGATCCAGATGACAGAATGTTAAGGATGCCACGTCCTACAGGTGCAGAGTTGACTTGGGATTTCCCAATCCCGATGAAGCAATTATTGAGGTTGGTTGGTGGTGGTTCAACATCGTTTCCACCATAAATGGAAATCCTGAGAAAGGACTGTTAGTTAGTTAGCTCATCAACAGGTCCGTTCTCAAGCTTGTTTGCGTATGATCGAATTTCACGTCTGGTCAGATACTGCATGCACAGTCTTTCAGGAAGCATGTAGACGTAATGCCTTCAATGCAGCTACTCAAGCATGTTTCTATGGTTTTGGCTCTGAGTATATAGGATTCCTCCTGATATTTTGTAAAAGGTCAATGGTAGAGAAAATCTCCCATATTGTAAATTTTTAGCAAAGCCTCTAGCTTTTAGTTCTGTATCTGTATTTGAGACTTACTATTTAATCTAAGTCAGATTTCTTCCTCGATCTTATTATGCGTCTGATACTGAATGTTTATGATTGAAGGATTCACATGGATTATTGTAATTTTGTTGTAATGGAAGTTTGATTGCAGTGACGTTATAGTGTTTTCAATTTCCTGAAGCTCTGAATCCAAGAAGATCTTGTTTTTTGAGTTTTTCCTCCTTAGGCTGCTGGAAGACCTAATGTTCATAGTAGACCTTTACATTTTCTTCTGAATTTATTCCTCCTACTCACCCTTACTACAAATTACTGACTGAAGTTAGATCAAGACCTCACCTATCTGTGCATACCAGCCTAGTTTTCTGAGTTAAGACTATACTTTCTTGAGACTGCGCCCATTTGAATATTTTTGTAACCAACTTGTGACATAAAATTCTTATGGGTATCAGGCTTACCTCTGCCACAATCCAAATGTGACTTCTGGTGCTAACATATTCAACCTGTAAAGATAAACTAGTTAATTGATTAAAAATCTAACTCATAGCTGGACTAGATTCTCTTACAACGGTTGTTTCTAGTTTCATGGAAATCTCTAATGCTTTAGCCTGCGAAGCAACCTTCTATTGCATTAGAGGAGATCTAGTGTGTGGCAGGAGGGCAGTGATGAACCATTCCTTATGTTGTTTGTCTAGAATTTGAAAACTTGAACGACCTGTCAAGGTCTTAAACCTCTGATCAAATTCCCAAACTGGTTCAATCACCTTATGCTTGATTTCCTTCAACTCTGTAATGCACTGCGAATCTGACTTAGGTTTCTTGAACTCTGAAATCAATGCAATATTAATGTCATTCAGGGAATTAGGCTATACAGATACTTTAACAAAATTCATATACCCGTTCATTACACGGTCCCTCAAAGTAGTACTAAACTGAGCTCTCTTAACATCTTCATCGGTGACTTTCTTAATGCTCCATACATCTTCACATAAGAACCAGTGTTGGTCAGGATCCTCAGAACAATCGCCTCTAAAAATAGGTAGCCTCATATCATATGCCATTGATTTTCCTTGGTTTCTCGACTGATTCTGTTCTAAATTTCTTGTGACAATACTCTGAGTTCGTTGATTACTCTAGTTACTCTGGTTACTTGTTGTTGCTAAAACAACAAGGCGAGTAACAATACTTACTTCGACAGTAGGTGAAGTACCTGAAGTTCCTGGTTCTTCCCGGTGAGGTTATTCAGTCTCTACTTCCTCTGCCCTTGCAAACTCTGAATACTCTTCGTCTAATTGCTCTGCTTCTTCTCCATTGTAGAATCCTTCGTCTTGTGGTAATGGTCCATAGCTCTACTTAAATAGGTTCGTAAGAGGAATCTTTCTAAATAATCTTCCATTGCCCGTGTGTCTAGCCTCTGTGTCACTGTCGCTGTTTAAATTCTTGAACATTAGATTTAAAATCCAACTGATTACTGCATATTCAAGATATTCGTCTCATGTAATAACATCTTAATCTTCAACTTTAAAAAGTGTAGAAACTTTCCTCTAGGTCCCTTGAAGAAATACCTCTCTTCTTGTCTATATGATTTTTCTCTCTCAATAGAAAATTCAGTAATGTACCCTCCAATAGTGCTGTCAAACCAGAGATCCACTGCACTTGACACAACATTATCAACTTTCTTGAATTTATTAATCAACACCTAAATCCAAACCACAGGTGGTCTAGATCTGATTTCAAACCAAGTGTTTGCTAGTCTGTCTAACCACTCGTACAACTCCTGATGAACTCCTGCAAAGAAAATTTCATGCACATCAGTAAATATGTACCTTCCCAACCGATCTTCTGTACTAATGCTAGGGTTCTTGTTCCGAGTTTCAGAGAAGTCCCTTTCTTGTTCTTCTATCCAATTATAAATTTTTATCTTTGATGGAAACCACCTTGACATTCCCTCAATAAGATCTCGGTCCCGACAATGAAACCATTTTTTGGCACAAGGGAAGACCGAGGGTTCAACTCTAACAGTTCACCAACAAACCCTAACTACTATCCCTTAAGGAAACACCTGCAAAGCAGATGAAGTCTCACTCGAAGTAGCAATAGGGGGGTTGCAGAACACAAGTGTCTACAACCAGAGGAAATGAAAGATGATACCAAAACAATAACGCAAAATATCCTAGAGATTCTTAACAGTATTATTCCTGAGTTCGTGAAGTAAGTTATATCTTCTTATCTTTGATAGGAAAAATAACAGTACAATAAAAACATAAAAGGTAATAAATAACAAAGCATCAACCACATTGAACAACAAGATTTTACATGGTTCACCCTCTCCCTAGGGCTACATCCATAGAACTGTGTTTATTGATAGAATATATGAAACTATATAGTTCTATATACGTACTCAGTTGTAGATCCTTCTCTCTCTTCCTCTTTATTTCCTATCCCTGCGCACCCAGGTGCAGAGTTGATCTTCACACCTAGATGAAGACCCAAAATACAAGAATTACCTAGACTATAACACTTATACATCTCAACACCTCTATCGTACCTCTCCTGTCAACTCTTCTATACCTCTTCCATATCGAAGCCAGGTGCCAAAACCCGAGATCCACATTTCCAAAAAACTAGGTCCACATAACCCTCATTTTAAGGACTTCACCGACCTATTCTTCCTTCTTCTCCACGAGGTGTTCCAAAGCACCCATTAGTGTCTTCTTCCTCTTGCTAACTTGTCCATGATCGATCTTCTTTGTTGCTTTGTCTTCCTTGATCTTCTCTTTCAACAACTTGCTTTCCTTTACTTCGTTCCTTCTTTTATGCTTCTTTAACTACTTCGACCCTTCCTCGGCTTGTGTGCCTTCTGCACACTTCATACTTTATCTTTTTTCTTCCTTAATCTTTGATTTTGTTCCTTAATACATGACCAAGGTCCAACAATACCTAGAGAAGATGTCGGGTCACAATTTGCAAAGTATACCCGGAGGGTGGTTCCGTGTTCGAGTTTCACTTGCACCGATAAGTTTCTCTAGTGTTGGTTGGCATAACTGTTCTTCCAACTAGATAGTGGTTTGTTGGTTTTATCTTATAGGAATTTTTCTAGTGTGTGCTTGGTTTTAAATGTTAGTTAAAGCCTTACTGTGTCATTGATATTTTCACAAAGTGGAATATCAAGAGCTCTGTTGGTCACGAAGGGTTCAGGGCCTACTACTGGTTGCATTACAGCCACCACCACCACCGTTACGATGAAGACTTGACCAAGAAGGGTCATTCAAAGCGACCGGGCCATAGGATACTATGCCCAAGCCATTTCTGAGAGGAGATTACTCGAATCCGGAGGAACCTACTATTTCTAACATTGGAGCAGAAGCTCTTGGGCTAGCCAACCCTTCGATCACTGACTTGTCGGTGCCAATATTGGTACAAGCCATCCCTCTGAGGGTGACACCTTATGAGCGTCAGATATTTTTACAAGAATCTATGGAATTAAATGTTGCTACTTCATCCGAGAGTCATCATACTCCCGTTTCAGCTACTACCACAGGGGGTATGTTTCCTCCTAACCCACCTTCGTCAGTCTGGACCATAGTGGTCTCAACCCCCTCTACCTCGGGAAATGGTCTGATACTGTCATCGACGACGACCACTGCTTCATTCACGCAGAGTGCGACGAACCCTCCATTTTCATATGGGATGCCCATCTTTGATACGAACTCCATCCTTACCTACTCCACCTTATATACCATGGGTCTGGGGGAAGGGAGTTCAAAATATCATGTGCAAGGGTCTACTGGGGTCACCTCAATCACTTTCAATGTTATCCATTACGGTGGGGGCCATATACCTCCTCTATCCCCTTCGCTCAGAGGTTCTTTCCAGCAATCCATCAGGCTGAACAATAACTATAGCTTGTTTGGAGAAGGCAGTTTAGGACCTTCGTCTTACATTACACCAGTGGGATCCATGTAGTTCTCTTTGTTCGACACATTTGGTAATAATTATTTTTCTTTGACTGTCGTCTCAGCTGGGGGAAACCCTAGTTTTGGACAAGAAAATCCTGTGCAGGGTACTATTCCTACACAAGGGGCAAGTATAGGAGTTTTCTCCTCACAAGGACTTTGGAATCCTTGGCAGGGATCAGTTCCCTCACAAAGGATTTCGGTTGGGGGAAACCTCTTCCATGGTCAATGGAACCCTGGGAAGGGCTCAGTACCTATGCCCATTGGATTGGCTAGGGGCATCCCCTTCCAAAATCCTTGGAACACAATGCAGGGAGAAATCCCCACCCAACCAATGTCATCCAATTACGGGAATCAACCAATGATATCCTAGCAAACACAGTTTCTGTACGCTGGTCAAGGCCATGATGTCTACTAGAACCCTGGCCAACAACCCAACTTTTCCTGGCAACCTGGTGCCAGTCAAAATCCAGGCCCCCTTTTTCCTATACATAGTACCCAACCCAATTTACCGTTTCTGACAACGTTACATTTTCCAGACTGGTCAAGGTTTCTTAACAAACTGATTTTTCATGATCTACACTAGCCTCCCATGCCGACTAAGTTTCCCTCATATATTCCAAAATTCGAGGGCAATCCTGGCGAAGACCCAGGTGATCATGTAAAAACTTTCCACTTATGGTGCTTGTCCAACTCACTACGAGACGAATCCATACAGTTTCTCCTGTTGCACCGCACTCTCATTAGAGGTGTCGTGAAATGGTACATCAAGCTCGACCGCTCAAGATATTCTTACTTTAACAACCTGGCAATGGTTTTTCTAAACCATTTCCAGCTTCCCGTGAGATACGATGCCAACATTGAATTACTGGCCAATTTTGCGCATACTAAGGTCGATCATATCTTTGATCACATTCGAGAATGGCCGCGTTGGAATAGCTTGATTAAGGTCCAAGTCCCACTGGATTTCTTGCTAGAGTGGTGTTGGGACAGGGGCAGACCTAGGGTTCAACGCTTCAACACCGTAGCAACAAAACCCTAACTATCGGCCTTTTCAGAAACACCTGCGAAGCAGATGAAGTCTCACCCGAGGTAGAGGCAGGGGGGTGGCAAGACTCAGGTGTCTACAATCGATTTGGGACACAGATTTGTGATTAAAACACTTGACAGAGAACTTAGCCAATAACATGCATTAGTTCTTGAACCTTATTCACATTGTAGGTTAAACCCTTATTACAGATCAACGCAGTGACAATCAAGATTAAACACGTCTAATCATTTAGCACATAGCATCAGTTCAGATCTAGCATTCATTCACAACATTAAGAACTGGGTTGACAACCCATACCCATTACATAAACCCTAAAAGCCCCAAAAGCCTGCAAAACAAGTGAGATCCCATGATCTCAGCTCCACCTGGGTGATCTATCTTCGACCAACCTATCTAAGTCCCAAAAATGGTCAAACATGACCAATTTTTTCCTCAAAACTTGGTCGAGGGCCAACAGGCCCCCAACACTCACCTGTGACTCGTCCCGAGTCACTCAGATTTGGGTAATACTTCTTCAAAGGCCTTGATATTCGCTCGAGCTTCTTTGACTTGTTTCTTTTCCATACCCTCATGATCGGTGAACTCCTCAATCACTTTCTTAGTAATAGGCCCTTCCAGACATTGTTCCACTGTCGTAACCATCTGGTCTAGCTACGAGCCTTGTCCTTCAATTTCTTCAAAAAGCATGCAGGCTTCATCCTGCACTGGCTGGAGTCTCTGTGTCACTTCCATGAATTTTCTCTAGATAGAAGTAATCTATTATTGGAATGCATGTTGATCCTGCGACCTCTTCATCTTCTCAACTTCAGTAAGCAACTTCATTTGTGCTTCCACGGTGGATGCCTGCTACTTCACCTCCTGGAGTTGTGCTTCCAATTTCCTCATCTCTGGATCTTCTGCAAGGAACCCCTAGGTCTGTGCACTTCGATCACTTAGTTTATTACACTCTGAGGCAAGTGCTCTGATTATTTCTATTATGTTCTTGACACCTTCCTCCCTTTGGTCGCATACTTATTGCGGAGTGCTTGGCACTGCTTGGATTTCTAGCTCCATTACCCTTGATTGAAGCTTTTGAATGGCCTTAGTGAGCTTCCCCACTTGTATCTCGGCTGAATCTTCTTCCTCCTGTGCCAAGACCAACACAGAGTGAAATTATTTATTCACTTCCTCCTTGATCGCAATCTGCTCTGTGAGCAATTGGTCTTTTTCTTCCTGTATCTTTGCATTGTTTTGCTTGAACTTTGCGTGAATTTAATTTTTCTCCTTCTGCACAAATCAAAGTTCCTCTAGGACCTCCTCCTTTTATTCCTTCAAGGCCTCTATGGTCTTCTCCTTTTCTTCTTGGACTCGATGAAGTTGAGCCTTGGTTGCATCTGCTAGCATTCGTAATTGGGTGGGATCATCCTCCAATTCTACAATCATGGCTAAAGGAGGCGCAGTAGGTACTACACGGCTTGAATAAATGGCTTGTTGTATATCTCTAAGCTCCTTCTCTATTCTTTCATACAGTGTTTATTTCTTCACTCCATGCCTCTGCAATATATCTTCTAAAGCATCTTCTACGACTGCGATGATAACATCGACATCATCCACTGTGAGCACATTCTGCGACTGAGGCTTATTGGCTCGGGTCTTCTTTCTTGCTGAGGGTTTCCATGGAGAAACCTTCCTTTTCTTCGATGTCTCGGCCTCTGTAAAGGGACCCTTCGACGGTGTCACTTTTCCTTTTTCTTTCTTGTCTCCTTCTTCCCCTTCTTCTTCTTGGTTCAGTTCATCTCCTCCTCCTCCTACGGGTGAATCATGCCTACTTTCCTCCGATGTGTTTTCCTTCTCATAAATTTCTGTGTTCTGCACTTCCTCCTTTTTCTTCTTTTTCTTTGCATTGCTCTGTCCATCATACTCAGTCTGAGTGACCAAGGGACTTCTGATGATGTCAGGGTTAGAGATTTCTGCATATTCGACTAGTACAAGGAATTATGTTGGCTATCCTTTAGTGATCTCTGCCATGTCTTCATCGGTCAGCTTATAATAATACTGCAACTCCTGCTTACTTTCATCCCTATGCACGGTGATGTAGATGAAGTGTCGGTCTATGTGGAACTTCATGAATGGTTTGTACTGATGGATTGTATTCGATGTCATCCATGGAAATGATTCAATGGCGTGCTTTAGTTGTAGTTAGTAAGCAAGGAAGACAACATTCAATTGCCACTACTTCGCCATGTCATTCGTGTACCACAAGGTGGAGAACCTAATGACCAATGGCTTTGATGGCTCAAATTATGGGAACATTTATCCTTCCATCATTTTCCAAGAAACAAATGCGATTAGTACCAATAACCAAATGAAATGGAATTCATACCCTTGATATTGGGCTTCGCGGCAGTGTTTTTCCAGCTCGTTGACGAGGTAACTCGCCCAATTCATCTTCATTCCTTTTATGCACTTCCCCATGAGGTCCACTACGAACCCTATGAATTGTGTCGGTCAGTTCTTTCTGACGATCTTTCCAATGATCAGTTGGAAAGCAAGGCACACTACGCCATCCTGGATAGAGGCTACCTTGTAGCCTCATTTTCCCTTCTCTACATTGCCATAGGCTTCCTTTATGAGTTGTGTTAGGGAGTGATATGAATTATTCCCTGGGTAGACCTGTTGAGGGTCCATTCCCTGCATGCTCAATCTAGTGATCAGGTGGATCAGCTCTAGATCCACAGTGATGCGCTTATCTAACCAAAGATAACCTCCATTATAGCACAATAGGAGGATTTTAACGCAAGCATTAACCTCCTGATGTCGAATAAAGTGGGGGATATTCATTACATTTAATATCTTGGATCATGCGATCTCCTTAATCCATGGCTGGGATACTATCTTAGGCTTCTTCCCAGTCATCTTCATCAAATACCTATGCGGTGCGAGCATCGCATAGTTCTTCCAGTCTCTGAGGTTGAAGTCGTTGTTCTTGAGAGATGGGATCAGTCCCAACTGAGGTCCAACTGTGTGTATCCCCTTCGGCATGTACACAGTGATTATTGTGTACTCAAAATCCCTTCATATGTTGTCACAGTTCACTGCGCTAGCCAAATGTGGTATGTAGTCTGGCAAGACCGACGGGATCTGCTTCGTGTTAGCCATATCATTGCGGTGCTTGCTTCGCTTCTCAGCAGTGCGTCCAGAACATCGTCTAGTCAAGGGGGATTCTTGAAATCCTCCATTTAATGATGCATGTATGCCTACAGTCGTGACTTTCTTAGTCATGAGGTCTACAAGTATCTGTTCCACAGAATTTTCTAACACGCTATGTTCACCCGACATTCGTACTTGTAATAAAATAACTCAGGTAGGTGAACAGACAGACAAGGTCAAATGGATGGTGAGGTCTAGACAACACAACGCAGTATGCAATCAATTATTTGTTATCTTAGATATCTCGGTTTGCAAAAAGTGGTCCTGGTGCAGCATCCGACGGGTTAAACAAGCAACGTCATAACAGATTCCTCAAACAGGCAGGAATGCCTCAATCAATACGAATCAGGTCGTTATGGAACAGTTTCAACAGTCCAACGACAGTCTTTCCATCAATAACTATGTTTATATCCATTCTAGAGCATCATTCTAATGGTCAGGGCGCCTCCAACGGTCCTATAGCGTCACCGTGGAAAAGTGCCATTTTGCATGGTTTTGCTATTCTGACAAGGTTCAAGTTCTTCAAGCCTACCTTCTGCGAAGTCTTTACTGGAAATTCTTGTAGTTTTTCTAACTTTGCTTTCTTCTTACTGAGCTTTCTTTCCTTCTTTCTTGTGATTTGAGTTTCTAGATTCCTCTTTCCATTCTTATTCTTATCTTCTCTTAGCGTAGTAACTTCGCACTACTGAGGGTATTTCAAAGGGTTCAAAGGTAATACCTCTTCTCTTACTATTTCCAGGGTGGCTACACTTCTTTCCTGCATGGACAAGTTCTTTAAGCCTTATTGTGTTCCTTCAACTTTGACAACTAATTCTCTGGCCCTCTATTGCTTCGACTTATCCTCTTGTTCTTATATCAGTCACTCTATTTTTCTAGCTATGAAGTCCCTTAATTCTTTCTTTTTATGTCATGTAGCTTCCTCCTCTACTTTCCTTATGATTTGATCCTTTTCAATCCAAGTATTTCCTAACAAAATTGAAAAGGGGGCTCTTCTCTCAACGAACTTAATGACTTCAAATTCTTCTTCGATCGATGTTTCATGAGAAATAATACGTACATTAGTAACTCTTCCACATAGGGTTATCATCTTTCCTTTAAACAGACCTATCCTTCCCAATGAAGGTACCATAGTAGGCTTTCCCAAAATTTTCCAAGTGCTTTCTGGCATGATATTCACTTGTGTTTCCTCATCCAAGACACAGTCTATGTCAAAGTCTCATATTCTTGTTTCTATGCACTACTTCTCTTTTAATATCTTTGGTAAACTGGTCTCTTTGTGATCATTCTACATTTCTTTCAGCTGTAATAACATAGTCTTTGATTCTTTCTAGTTCTCTAACATATCCTTAGTCTCTTGACCTTCTTCATAGTTTTCTTTTCTCATGTTCATCTTTTCAACTTTAGCAATCATCCTTGGGAAATCCTCAACCTCATGACCAATAAATTTACAACAAAGACAAATAGGACCTACACCAGGGCATTCCTTAGCAAGATGTCTCGGTATTATGAAATTATAACACGGTGTCAATTCTCTCTTTATTTTAAACGATCCCCAACCTTTCCTATACTGTGCACTGGGATCACCGCGCTGGACCTGCAATTTGCAAAAATTCTTTCTAGGTTCTTGCATCCACTTGTTAGTCCAAAAATTCTTTCGATGCATAGGAATAACATATCTTTCACTATCTCTATCAAATTTATTCAGATCAACTCTTTCTTCTAACTGTTCCCTAGTTTTCAGACTAGGAAAAATTCTGTCAAACATACCTGTATTCATACTTTTGAAGCAAAAATTCCAGTTATCTTACCTTTAACAGATCACAAATATTTAATATCTTACCTCTTTTCTTCAGATTGGGCTTCTCTCTTAGCACAGAGCGTCGAAAGCCAAGTAGAATACTGCGCACTGTAGCAATAGATCTACGCACAGAGCTTTCTCTTTTCTTCAGTTTCGAGCAATCATAGTTTCAGGTCCCGATGATGGAACCATTTGTTGGCACAGGGGCATACCCAGGGTTCAACGCTTCAACAGCACACCAACAAAACCCTAACTATCGACCCTTTCAGAAACACCTACGAAGCAGATGAAGTCTCACCCGAGGTAGAGGCAGGGGGGTTGTAGGACTCAGGTGTCTACAACTGAGATGGGACACAAATCTGTGATTACAACACTTGATAGAGCACTTATCCAATAACATTCATTAGTTCTTGAACCTTATTCACATCACAGGTTAAACCCTTATTACAGATCAACGTAGTGACAATCAAGATTAAACACATCCAATCATTTATCACAGAGCATCAGTTCAAATCTAGCATTCATTTACATCATTAAGCACTAAGATATGATATCATATGCATTCATTATAGGTTATACAAAAACACTAAGAAAATAATCACATAAACAACATTGACAACATCGCATAAAGCACATCAACACAGGATATACGTGGTTCACCCCAGTGTGGAGCTATGTCCACCAACTTCTTCTTCTTCTTTATTAATCTTCTATCTCCTTACATTCGTCTGCTCCTGTGCACAAAGCCATAGAGCTCAGTTGCACACTGGACATGTGATATGTGCACAGTGCACTAGATCTACCTTCCTCAAAATCAGGTCAAGGCACATAGCCAACTCCTCAATAGCACAAAGCCTTACATACATGTCTGTGCACAAAGAAATGTACATTCTCTTGCACTAAGACAAACATATTGTGCACGTAGCCAACCAGATCTAGTAGTCGCTTCTTACATCGCCTACCTACTTATTTATACATTTACAAAAAGGCCTAAACATGGGTAAAAACCATGGGTTGACATCCCATACCCATTACATAAACCATAAAAGCCCAAAAATCCCTCAAAACAAGTGAGATCCCATGATCTCAGCTCTGCCTGGGTGCTCCATCTTCGACCATCCTGTCGAAGTCCCAAAAATGGTCAAACACGACCAATGTTTTTCTCAAAACTTGGTCGAGGGCCAACAAGTGGTTCCTAAAGTCTTTAGTACCAGTTGTATCCAAGGACGTTGCAACTTCGAGAGTGTTTTCAGAGGAGGAGGCGATAATGAGAGTGAAAAAACACGAGCTTATTTACTCTTAATCTGTCTTACTCTATGAGATCTTTCCAGATGTGCCATGGTCCATCCTTGACAAGGCCAAACAAAAGTCTGGACCACATGCCGATGGTATAGTGGGCTCAACACAAGAAAATTCCACCAATCTGTTGTCAAACCAATTGCAACAATTGTTGATACAACAGACGGTGGCTAGCCAGACCTCCGCTTCGACTGTTCTC
Organism: Picea mariana; assembly: GCA_032191745.1. Classification (NCBI taxonomy): domain Eukaryota; kingdom Viridiplantae; phylum Streptophyta; class Pinopsida; order Pinales; family Pinaceae; genus Picea; species Picea mariana. The sequence continues at coordinate 46,574 of JASDQU010737844.1, forward strand.
CCTACCCAAACATTGGACGTACACAGTGTACAATCGACGAACCTAGAGGCTAACTAACAACTTGAAGGAAATAAAAAACAACGAAACAAGAAGGGTAAATGGGATAAGAAGCCTAATAACAATGCTAGCGTGGGAAAAACAAAGAAGAGAAAGTTGAAGTATCTGTGTAACCTTTGCACGGAAGACCATCTGACTCACCTGTGCCCTTGACTTGCGGAGGTCCAGAAGCTATTGGCACAACAACATGGATGAAGCCTCAAAATCCTTGAGCACGAAAGGGGGCAATTAGGGACCCCCCACATCTACTGGTAATACCTCTACCACGAACGTTTACATGATGAAAGGTGACGCTTATGTAGTGATCAGGGAACAAGATTATAGAATGCAAGAATCTGCTGAAAAGGGTAAAGAAGCCACAAACCCACCAATTCCTCTCCAAATTGAGAAGACGTTGGGAAAAACAATGACATGCATCCCCAAACGTGCATTCAAGAAAGCTTCTCATAATCTGAATGTCAGGGCTGCTCATAATTACTCTGTGGTGGAGGATCTGGCACAAACCCCTTGCACTATGTCTACTTTGGAGGTCCTCTAGAGCTGCCCTTCACAAAGAAAGGCCCTGTTATCCACCTTGGAATCTACAGAGACTTGCAATCCAGGAATGATCATCCTCGATCCAACTGACTTAAAACCTCATCTTCCTTATCACGTTGCATTTCAAATAGTAGTGGCTTATACCATGAAATATTTTACAGGAAATATCTTCTGCACGATGGTTGATGAGGGCGCCTCAACTTGCATGATGTCGTTGACGTGTTGGAAGGCCATTGGCTAACCTAGCTTGTCTCCTTCGCCTACATTTCTTATTTCTTTCGACGGTCATTCATTTAGACCACATGGAATCATTCCTTCTTTCCTCATGTCGTTAGGAGAAAATACCGTGTGCGTCGAAGTTGAAGTGTTGTGCCTCTCGACTACAATCTTTTGTTAGGAAGGATTTGGACCTATGCAATGTGTTATCATTGTAACAATTTTTTGGACTCCAAGTCTTGGGATTTAGAAGGAAGCTAAATTAGTAGAGAGGAGCGATAGACTAGCATATGGGGTCACATCTAGCAGATGGGGCTAAATCTAGTGGAGATGTGAAGTTGATGGGATCCGTTGAGTTGTGGATCGTGGGCGTTGTCGATCAAAGGTCGTGGAGAATATCGGGTTGAGAACTAATGTGAAGGTTAATCCTTCGGAAGTGGACCAATAAGAATACCATGGTTTCGTCTTGAGGGCACGTGGTGCCACCAGATGCATATCGGGGGGAAAAGCGGGTGAGTTCAAAACCGCTCAACCACACCCCGATGTCACGTGTAAAAATATCATTGAATATGTCAAATCCAAGGGTCACATGTGGAAAGGGAAAGTTGACGTCCAGTCAAATCACCTCAGGACACTTGTTTGGGTACTTTTCATCTGTGTGATGTCAGGTGAGCGCCGCCAAAAAACTGATTCGAAGGCTCATCATTTGAAATCGATGGCTGAATGTGATAAGCCTTTATCCATGAAAGGACTTTCGTCAGAAACCCATGATTGGTACTCAATGATGGTTGTCATTCAAAACATGGGTGACATTACTCTGTTTTGGGCAATTAACATTTTATTTCAAAATGGGGTAATCATAGATCAAATTGTTCAGCTAAGAGAGATAAGCTCATGCTTTCTGGAAAACCAAAGAAAATGGATAATACATACCAAGTGGCCTCCAACGAACCGGGATATTCAAATAATATGACAAATTTATCAATGAAGAAGAAAGAAAATCTTTCCACACGAATACCGACAACAAAATTTCATACAAAGTCTGTGGATGAACCAAGGTCAGGTGAAGAAATCAGATTAAATCCTATCATGAAGGATTTCATCATCAATGGATACGTAGACAGATGTCCCATGCAATATGGCAAGGGTAAAAGGAGCAAGCGACGGAATACAGAGGTTAAAGATGAAGTGGTTGAAAGTGTTGGAGAAAACCAACGTGCTTGGCTTGACACTTTAAAGGAAGAAATTGCTAATTTGAAATAGATTTCAAGCTAAATTAAGTATGTTTTAGAGAATTTTGTATTGATACAGACAAGTGGAATTCAAGGAAAAAATCTCAAATATGTTAGTTTTGGTTTATAATGTCCCCTAGAAAGTAAGAGTTCAGTTGTTGTACATTACTCCTTCCGTGACCAATGTCTATTTTTGGAACTTTGGGGAAGATGATTCGTTTTGAATTCCATATGTAATGTATCTATATATACTATCAAAAATATAAATGAATGGTTGGACTCACAGGAGAGGGGCCTGCTCTCGTAGCATGAGAACTTTGTAATTTTTTGGAGCTAAATTGAACATATATGAAAAAGCTTTTTGAAGTCTCTATGAAAAGATTCTAATGGTGGTGATATGAGTTTTGTCTTCTCTCATAGTATGTATTTCTTGTGTTCTTAAATTTCATTTGCACTTTCTTCTGTTTAAATTGGATAGTTTAAAATCTCAGAATTCATTTGTGATGCTCTTGGCTTAAGCAATTAAAACTATGTAACTCTCCTCCTAACTAATTCAGGATTCATTTCAGTAATTCTCTGATGTAGTTACTTGTTTTCTCCTTCCTCTTTCACTCTTCTTAAATACAATTTATAACTCAGATTCATTGCCTCATTTATCCTTTATCCCCTGGAGAGTTCTACTGGCCAGTCATTGTTTTCATTCACTTTCAGAATTTCAACTCCATAGCCATAAGTGTCCCTCCCCTTCCTTTCCAACAACTTTATAAAAAATCCCCAAAACAAAATAAATCTAGCCACTTATTTCCAAAGAAATATCAAGTGACATGAGGGAGCCCTCTCTGAGTTGAGTAGGCTAGTGCCTGGCTCTAAAGTTGGTTGAAACAGTTACCTCTATCATTTGTCTATCAGTCGGAAAAAATTTACAGAGTGCTAACATTCTGGCATCGTTTTCGGGGATGAAATTGAAAAATTTTCCCTGGGAAAGAATGACATGGTTGAGTTCTAAGGTCTGAGGGCAGCAAACACTTAGGCACATATTGGTTGTATTCCTACTCTGGCGACTCCACACATCAAAAAATCAGTTTGAAGGTGATTCCACAGGTGGAAGAATAAAAAAAATTAAAATTTCATTGGAGAATCCATTCTCAATGCCAAATCCATCTTCCAAAACATCATTAGTGACTCCATTGTCCAAAGATGAGATCCCTTGACAGAGGTATGAAAAGGCATCATGGAAGAAAACAAGTACTTAAAATTGGGTTTTTCCCATGGCATTATATTGTTTGTTGTAAGTTACTTTTGGTCCTTTCTTGAACATGCTAGACAAATTTTTATTCACCTACTGCATGCAAATGATGATCATGATAATCTTGAAATTGTATATCCTCCTCTTAAAATTATACACATATCCCCTCAGTTCATCACTGAGTTTGATCAAAACCTCCCATATGATCCATATGATAACCACAACCAAGTTGATAAGCCTCATGAGACCAAGGCTGATATTTCACCTCCTGTACTTGATCCAACACCCTCCAAGACCCAGAATAGATACAAACCCTTAAAATTACCCCACATCCTTCATGATTTTCCTCCAAAGCACTATGAATACCTACCTGTGTTTGATGGAGAACTTGGTGCCATCACAGCTGAAAAACACATCCAAGAGTTCAAACATTTTATAGATTTGTTTGAGATTGAACATGAAGATGTTTGTATGGGGGATTTCTCTCAATCCTTGAAAGGAGATACCAAAGAATGGTTTAAACATTTTCAACCAGGGACAATTAGCTCATGGGAAGAATTGGAGAGTGTTTTTTGGAACTTTTGGGGTAAGAAGAAATCTCTATACCTACAGCTTGCAAAATTCTATGCCCTGAAAAGGAAAAGAAATGAAACCATTTCCACATTCTGTAGAAGGTTTTCCAGTATTTATTATGTTCTGCCCAAATAAATTCAACCCATTGAAGCTACTACCATGCTCCAGTATGCCACTACTCTTCACCTAGATTTTTCTTTCTTCCTGATGGAAAGAAGACCTAAGACCTTACAACAAATGTTAAATGATGCTCAGGAGATTCAACACAATATCCTATCATGTGAGTAGATTCAAAGTGAAGGTTTGGGTGTTCCAGGACATGAGAATGAATATGAACAGAGAACATTTGACTAAAATCTTGAGCATAAAATTGATGATATCATAGGTCCTCTTGAAGTTTTGAATGTAAATGATTTTGCAAAGGATTATATCCCACCTATTGAAAGAGAAGGTACTTATATAGTTTATGACCCACCCCATGACAAGCATGGAGCTGATTGTTTCATATATTCATTTGTAGACAATCAAGAATATGAGTTTGCAAATCAGTTTTTTGAGGAACAAGTTGATGTCCCAAGATTTTTCTTGTTAGACAATATTGCAGATGTTGTTGATTTGCCTATATACGATGATTATGATGATGATTATGATAATGACCTCCCAGAACAACCAATTACATTTCCTCTATCAGAAAATGTTCTTTTTCAGCAGTATAATGAGACTAATCAACTTACATATCACTGTTACAGAGAAGAAAGTATTGAATTAGTTGAAGGGAATTCTTTACCTTTATTCTTTTCTTCATTTAAATTTTTGAAAGAAAATTTTGAGATCATCATCAAAGAAATGGAACATGTGTTGATGCCAAATCACACTGATTCACTGGAACAAATTGACAATAAATTGTTGGCCCTTGACCATGTTTTGGGAGATACTTGGTCATATTTGACCGTTTTTGGGACTTCAACGCCCTATCGAAGGAAGCACGCAAGACAAAGAAGAGATCACGGGATCTAGGCCCACTTTGGGTCCTTTTTGGGTTTTTGGGATAATGTAACGAGAAAGGGATGTCGGCCCATAGGTTTCCCACGTTTAGGCCCACTTTTGTAATGTATAAATAGATATCTAGGTGATGTAAGTAAGAGTATGTGTGTGAAGAATATTGGCCAAGGGCTTGGTGCTAGAATTGATCTATGTGATTGACTTGTAGAGCTGAGTGCAAGTGTTGTAAGTGTTGAGTGCGCAGATTGTAAGGAGGTTTTGTGTTAGATCTACTCGAGGAAGGAGGATCTGGCGAGGTGAGCGCAGATCTCCTATCCTATGTGGAGTAGGATCTTGATAGCTTTGTGTTGTAACCTGAATGATTAAAGCTAATAAAGAAGAAGAGTTGGTGGACGTAGCCCTAGGGAGGGGGTGAACCACATAAATACTGTGTGTTATGCTTTGTGCTTATTCTTAGATGTTTTGTATTGCTAAGTGCTTAGATGAGATTAGATAGACCTATTCATGCTTTGTGCTTCTGAGATGTGAATGAATGCTAGATCTGATATGTATGAAGATGCTTAGTGCTGATCTACTAGATTTGATTTGTTTTACTATTGGTAAGTGCTGATCTAAGTGAATACTGAGATGCTCTGTGCCATCTGCGAAGTATAATAAGGATTGAATCTTGATGAATAACCTATGTTAAGTGCTTGAAGGGTTGTAATCACAAAGATGTGTCCCAGCTAAGGTTGCATGCACCTGAGTCTTGCAACCACCCTTGCCTCTACCTCAGGTCAGAATTCATCTATTTCGCAGGTGTTTCCAAAAGGGTTGGTAGTTAGGGTTTTGTTGGTGCGTTGTTGTAGCGTTGAACCCTGGGTCTGCCCCTATGCCAACATATCAACAATTTTTTCATGTGTTTGATAGACCTGTCACTTATTATGTAGAAGGTCTTGTCAGTCTAAAATTGCAGCCATTGGTCGAAGAAGAACCTGAAAATGAGTGTGTTCAGCAATCCAAAGAAATTGAAAACTGTGCATATGACAATAGTGAAGAAAATGAAGAAGGTTTTGAACCAGGAAAAAGAACCTTGCCACCATGTTTTTCTTCTTTCAAATCGCTGAAGAAAAATATTTATAATGTTTCAAATCAGAAATCCTCTAGATATGATGTTGAATATCCAAAATACAATGGACTTGCAAATGAAAACCATCTTCCATTATGTTTTTGTTCCTTTGAATTGTTGAAAGCAAATCATGAGATAAAAAAGGAAGCAAGAAAGTCTGACTGCAATGGCATGACTTTACATGGGAAAATTGTTGTCAGTGAGGTAGATCAACAACCTTCACATGCATTAAATGATCATGTGGTTGATTACATGGAAGGTTATTTTAGTTCAGATTTGTAGCCTGTGCTCAACTACCATCTTGAAAATGAAGATGAAGTTGATCAATAAATTGTTATTAAATGTCATTTTCCTTCTCCTGAATTTAATATAGATATACAATAAGATTTATAGCAAGAAAAAGTGTTTCAAAGCTGTCTTTCTTTCCCTATGAATGATGTGGTTGTTCAATTTCTAACTTGCCTAGACAGAGATGAGGATTCTGAAACTTCATATATGGAAACTTTAAGCAATGAAAAAATAAATGACATAGTGTTTCAGGAAAGCAACAAAACAGTGTATGCCACTTTTCAATCAGAAATGAAAGATAATAAAGAGGCAGTTGTTTTATTTGATTCACTTGAAAATCATGGTTTTGAGAAAGCATCCATGAGAACTATGGAATGTGAAATAGTTCATGCTGTCATCTTTCCACATTTGCAAGAATATTATGAACAAGAACTTATTATCCTTCATTCATCTATAATCCAACATGACAGTCCTCAAGAAAATTTCTAGAAGGTTAATAAAACCAAACCAGAATTGTTTGATGAACAAGAGGATAGTCTTGATACACATAATCTGGCTGTCATATATGAAGATGTTCAAGGATGTATGAATGTTTTTGTTGATATGCATGGAAGAGTAGACAAACCTATTGTTTCCATTTCATTTGAAAATGTTCTCAGAATAGAAGAAATAGAGCAAGAACAACAAACACTTATGAAAGAGGCTTTTCTTTCTGTTTTTGTTCATCAAGAAGAAATGATTTTTCACAGTTTTCATGACCCTGTGGCATGTTATATGGAAAATTATAACAATCATAATTTAATTCTTAGGATGGATTGTAAGATCAGAGGTGAAGATAATGGAAAATCAATGTCAATATTAGATATGGATTGTTTCACACCAATGATTTATTTTCAGCCAGTACTGTCTTCTGATCCAGGAGGTTGTTACTCCGAGTAGTCTCAACAGATTTTTCAGCCTTTCGATGGAAATCAACAGGGAAAATCGCATGAAATCCAGAATGCAGTGGAAGAAGTGAAACATGGTTTCGATCTTATGCATGTGTTGGAAGATCCATTTGCAATTTTTCTAGAAAAAATAAACAGTCCCAATGTTTTTGAAATTCTAAGATTCAAATTCATACATAACTTCTCGAATGGATTATCAGTGAACAGGCTTAGGAGCAAGCATGTTGGCATGGTTGCATTGGCATTTTGATTTCACTTGAATAGCAGTACACTTGAGTAGTTAGGGTAGGTAGGCACAAATAATCTCATGGATTAGGCATGCTCTAGTTTAGGTCTCCAAATAAAGTATTTAGTCATATGATCAGCGGTGTGTCTAGCCTCCAGGTAAGAGTGGTATGCAGACTTTGGTTTTCAACGAACATTGGTGATAGGTCAAGGTATGACACACACCTATTGTGAGAGAATACCAATGGATAAGGCACAAGGTCTACTGTTCTTTGCTACCTCGCAGGGAGGATAACATCCCCAGTTAGAGCCCATGTTATCATTATAACAATTTTTTGGACTTCAAGTATCAGGATTTAGCAGGAGGATAAATCAGTAGAGAGGAGCGATAGACTAGCAGACGGGGTCACATCTATCAGACAGGGCTAAATATAGTGGATATGTGAAGTCGATGGGATTCGACGGGTCGTGGATCGTGGGCACTGCTGATCAACGGTCGTGGAGTGTATCGGGTTGGGAACTAATGTGAAGGTTAATCCTTTGGAAGCGGGCCGATAAGAATACCATGGTTTCGTCTCGAAGGTACATGGCGCCAACAGATGCATATCAGGGGGAAAAGCGTGTGAGCATGAAACCGCTCAACCACACCCCAATGTCACGTGTCAAAATATCATTGAATATGTCAAATCCAAGGGTCGCATGTGGAAAGGGAAAGTTGACGGCCAGTCAAATCACCTCGGGACACTTGTTTGGGTACTTTTCGTCCATGTGATGTTGGGTGAGTGCTACCAAAAAACTGATTCAAAGGCTCATCATTTGAAATCGATGGCCGAATGTGATAAGTCATTATCCATGCAAGGACTTTTGTCAGAAACCCATGATTGGTACTCAATGACGTCTTTCATTCAAAACATGGGTGACATTAATCTGTTTTGGGTGATTAACATTTTAATTTAGAATGGGGTAATCACAGATCAAATCATTTAGCTAAGGGAGATAATCTCGTGCAAAGTTTGGAAACAAAAATTCATACAAAGTCTGCGGATGAACCAGGGTCAAGTGAAGAAATAATATTAAATCCTATCATGAAGGATTTTATCATGAATGGATACGT
>JASDQU010737844.1:55386-91541 GCA_032191745.1 Picea mariana
GAGTTGGATTTGTAACAGAATTATAAGTGTAGTTAAGTGAGTTAATATCAGTTGTACTAGTTGTAACTAAACATGCACTAGTGAGAGTTCAGTTAATCAGTGAACTCACATGCAACTGAAGATTCACCACGGTTAACTACATGCATGTCAGATCCAGTGGAGACCCAGTTGAGATAACAGGTGAAAGGGACAGCTTGGCTATCAATTGTGATTTGATCACACATGCAATGGATATGCTTATGAGCATGTGAAAACTAGGCAATTTGGGGAATTCATTGTGAGAATTTGAATTGCAGAGTTTGTGCAAAGGAGGCAGGCTGTCTGGACACAAGAATTGGCACATGTATTTGTTGATTTGTGTATGACAGTGTGAGATGATTGTATTGTACTGAGAGCTCTTGGATTAGAGTTTTGTATGAGATTGTTTCATGAATCATGATATACATAATATATGATAGTGGGGTTTTTAGCTTTACGCTTTCTCGGTAAAACTTTTGTGTTGTGTGTTATTGATATTTCTCTTTGTGATTGTGGTTGTGATCGTGGTTTAATTTTCCACAAGAATAATAGTAGAAGTGATTATGTATTTAACAATGGCGTAATTGTTAGATCAGGAGAATCGCAGAAAATACATTATGTGTATTGAAATTTCTACATGTCCCATGCAAGCTAGAAAGGGGAAAAGGAGAAAGCGACAGAAGACAGAGGTTAAAGCTGAAGTGGTTGAAAGTGTTGGAGAAAACCAGCTTGCTTGGCTTGACACTTTAAAGGAAGAAATTGCTAATCTGAAATAGATTTCAAGCTAAATTAAGTATGTTTCAGAGAATTTTGTAATGATTTAGACAAGTGGCATTCAAGGAAAAAATCTCAAATATGTCATTTTTGGTTTATAACGTCCCCTAGAAAATAGGAGTTCAGTTGTTATACGTTACTCCTTCTGTGACCAATGTCTATTTTTGGAACTTTGGGGAAGATGATTCATTTTGAATTCCATATGTAATGTATCTATATATACTATCAAAAAGATAAATGAATGGTTGGACTCATCAGAGAGGGGCCTTCCCTTGTAGCAGGAGAACTTTGTAATTTTTTGGAGCTGAATTAAACATATATGCAGAAGATTTTTGAAGTCTCTATGAAAATATTCTAATGGTGGTGATATGAGTTTTGTATTCTCTCATAGTATGTATTTCTTTTGTTCTTAAATTCCATTTTCACTTTCTTTTGTTTAAATTGGATAGTTTAAAAGCTCAGAATTCATCTGTGATGCTCTTGGCTTAAGCAATTTAAACTGTGTAACTCTCCTCCTAACTAATTCAAGATTCATTTCAGTAATTCTCTAATGCAGTTACTTGTTTTATCCTTCCTCTTTCACTCTGCTTAAATACAATTTATAACTCAAATTCATTTCCTCATTTATCCTTTATCCTCTAGAGAGTTCTACCGGCCAATCATTTTTTTCATTCACTTTCAGAATTTCGGCTCCATAGCCCTAATTGCCCTTCCCCTTCCTTGCCAACAACTTTATAAAAAAACCCCAAAACAAACTAAATCTAGCCACTGATTTTCCAAAGAAATATCAAGTGACATGAGAGATCCCTCTCTGAGCTGAGCATGCTAGTGCCTGGCTCTAAAGTTGGTTGAAACAACTACCTATGTCATTTTTCTATCAACCGAAAAAAATTTACAGAGTGCTAACACAATACATCCAGTGATTGCCACAGTTTTTCGGGTCTTGTTGTTTCCACACAAGGGTCGAATTGTAACCATTGAACAATTGTATTTCTCATGTCCTAACCCTTCATTAGGGGAATCCATGGTCCTGATGATTGAAAATCCTTAGCCCGGAACTGTCAACGTAGGGGTTGGTTTTTGTTCAAAATTGATGGGTACCTCCGATTACCTGCCTCCTTCCAGCGATGTCAAGCTCATATCGGTTGTCCCCGACCATCCTAGGGTGGAAATCTTTCAAATGCCAGCATTTTGAACAACTTACTTTCATGATCCATGGACTCTCCCTTCCCCATAGGCCTCGATGAAAGGGACAAGGAGTCCTAGCATGGCCATGCCCTTGTCCGTGACAGAAGTTGCATACAGTATTGTCCAGCAATCTTCGACCGACCCCGATCTGACTCTCGCATAGGCGTTAGATCCAGTTCTCAAGCCTATTTTGGCTCAAGGTTCCCTTGCCACTACATATTCTTTAGACCTAGTCCTGCCCTTAGATGAGGTGATTCTTCAGGCATTGACAAGTCTGGACAAACCCTGGGATGATATCCATCACAGATATTATTTTCTCTCGAAGTTAAGAAGAATAGAGGCAGGTGAATTTGTGTTGATTATAACTGGAGATAAGTCTTGTCCTATTAATCCTATGGATATGCTCACAGTTTATGATGAGGTTAAAATGGCAAGTATCTCTTAAATGATCCCCATTGATATCTCCAGAACCCTTGGCATTCTGGAGAATGTTTTCATCGGAGCGGACTGCTCCCCTGAAGAGATTCAAATTTATACGAAGTTGTTTAAATAATTTCGCGATGTGTTTTCCTAGTCTTACGAGGAAATGTCAGGAATTGATCTAAGAATCATTGAACATGAGATAACAACTTATCCTGACGCCAAGTCAGTCCGACAGAAACTTCATCCGGTGAATCCTTAGAAAGCGACAATGATTAAGGTTGAAGTAGAGAAACTGCTTAAAGCGGGAGTTATCTACCCCATGTAGTTGACGGAATGGGTGTCAAACCCCATACCGGTTAACAAAAAATAGGGTACAATTTGCGTGTGCATGGACTTCCATGACTTGAACAAGGCCTGTCCGAATGATAATTTTCCCACCCCATTCATCGATCAAATCGTTGATGAATTTGCAGGTTGCGAGGTCTTTTTATTCATGGATGGTTTTTCAGGATATAACCAGATTCAGATCAAACCCGAAGACCAGCATAAAACAACTTTAATTTGTCCTTGGGGAACATTTGCTTATTGTAATATTCTTTTTGTCTTAAAGAATGTTGGAGCCAATTTTCAGTAGGCCGTGTATTTTTCTTTTCATGACCTTAGACATATAGTCGAGGCTTATCTTGATGATCTAGAATCATGATCTCACAAGAGAGATGATCATCCCGCATACCTCTGACTAATATTCAAACGATGTTGCTACTATTGGATTCACTTGAATCCTAACAAATGCAGTTTCTTCATGACATCGGGTCATCCTTTAGGTTTCATAGTTTCAACAACAGGGATCATGGTCGATCCTCTTAAGGTTGAGGTGATAGTTCAGTTGCCTCCCCCATTCACAATACCCCAGCTTCAGAGCTTACAGGGGAAATAAAAATTTCTTCGGATTTTTATCGCAAACTAAGCCGAGATCACTAAAGGGTTCATGCATTTATTGAAAAAGGGAGTCCATTTTTTGTGGGACGAAGCTTCTCAATGCTCTTTTGAAGTGTTGAAATGTGCCCTTACGTCTGCCCCTCTGGTCCTACCTCCCGATTATAAAAGAGATTTCTTGGTGTACTTGGTCATTGCAGAGTCGACCATCAACATGGTCTTGGTTCAGGAAGATGATCTGCTCGAAGATCATGTTATTTATTACCTGAGTCAAGGCCTGGTTGGGACGGAACTCAACTATTCCCATGTTAAGAAGCTTTCCTTGGCAACGATTCATGCTATCCAACATTTCCGTCATTATATTATGCTTCGTAAGACCACTATCATTTTCATTGTGAACCCATTTCAATATGTGTTGACACAACGAGTCATTGCTGTAAATATCAATAGATGGATTTTTATCCTCCAGGCATTTGACTTGGATTTTGTTTCCATGAAATACAAAAAGGCATTGGTCTTTGCAGAACTCATTTCAGAACTTCCGGTTGAATCCATTGATGACATGATCGAAGAATCGCCTATTAAAGGAGATCTTTTTCTGATCGCATCTTTGGACCCCTAGTATGGAGATATAATAGTATATCTTAGGACTTTGAAGTTAAATTCTTTTGATTTGCGCGATGATTGTCGACAAATTCACCATCAGGCACGAAACTATCTCATACTCGATGACACTTTGTATCATCGAGGTGTGGATTGTATTCTTACTCAGTTCCTTATACACGAGGAAACAAATCTTGTTTTGAACGTCTGCCACACTGGAGCATGTGGTGGTCATATGTATGGGTCAGAAACAACCCAAAATATTCTATGTTCTAGTTACTTATGGCCTATGTTAATCAGATATTGTGTTGATTCGGTCAAGAAGTGCCACCCGTGTCATATCTTCTCTAGGAAGATATGGGCACATCCTACTCCCATGTTTCCCATCATCATTGTTGGTCCCTTCACTAAGTTGGGTATTGATTTTACTACATGTCACTTGGCTTCATCCAGGGGGCATCGTTATATCATCGTAGCAGTAGACTACTTCGCAAAGTGGGTTGAAGCTATGCCAATGTTCAACAATGATGGGGAAATAACGACTCTCTTCATTTTTAACCAGATATTAGCAAGGTTCGACATCCTGAAGGAGATTTTCACTGACCGTGGAAGTCACTTCCATAACAAAATGATGTCTGAGTTAACATCAAAGCTTGGGTTGAGGAAAGAACATTCATCACCATACTACCCACAAGCGAATGGTCAGGTGGAAGCTGTAAATAAGTCCCTAAACACTATTCTTCATCGAATGATCAATTCTGCCAAGTCCAATTGGAATTTGATGCTATACTTGGCATTATGGGCCTACCGAATGTCTGTAAAGACTGCCACCGGTTTCTCACCTTTTCAACTCATTTACGGGATGGAAGCGGTCTTGCCTATTAAGTGCCAAATCCCATCTTTAAAGTTGGTAGTAGAGTTACTGCTAGACACTTCATCACTTGAGGAACACCTATTATATATCGAACAACTTTCTGAACAACGTTGTGATGCAGCCTCAGCCAATGAGGCTCATAAGCAATGATTCAAGTGTCAATATGATCGGTTCGTTCTTCCTCAAATTTTATCTGAAGGTGATCTTGTCCTGGTCTATGATCAAGACAAGGATCCCCTGGGGGTAGGCAAGTTCAAACCCATGTGGTTCAGACCTTTCATAGTAAAATAGGTCTTAAAGAAGGGCACTTACTTCCTGGTTGAATTTGAGGGAAATGCCTTGGTGGAGCCTAGAAATGGGATCTACCTCAAGAAGTATTACTCATAGGTTGGTCAAATGGGTGAATTCTTGTACATATGTATAGTTCTTATACATAATTTTGTCTTTTTTCATTTTATGGGCATGTAGTTATTTACATCTTCCTTTTTACTGTGGCAAATGACAAGTGAATCAGAGGTGTTCTTTGGGTTCACGGATGGCACTAGCCGACACACTCGGAGGCTTGTTTCTACAGCTTGGGTGATTTTCACACCTAGAGGACAGTTGCTATCTTCCGAAGGTATCTATCTAGGTGATGCCACAAACCAATGTCGTCGAGTACAACGCAGTGATAGAATTGCTTCGTGACGCTTTGTCACATGGCATTTCTCACCTCCGGGTCTATTCAGATGCATAGCTAGTTGTGTCCCAATTGAATGGATTCTACCGCATGTATGATCCTACTCTACACTGACGTTTCATTAGGGTACGTCTCTTAGAACGTTACTTTGATTACATTACGTATATCCATGTTCCTAGGAGATTAAATCAATAACTATACTCTAGCTAATCAAGTATTAGATTGACATGTTGCACACACATACACATGTACATACATTTGTAAAAAATGTGATCCATAAGATGAAATAAGATGTATACATATGTGTGTGTGTGTGTGTGTGTGTATGTTGAAAGTATCCGAGTACATAGGTGGGCGCGAACGCCTCAAAAAATAATGTCTAGTATACATCACAGGGATTATGCCCTCAAACATATACAAAGATTGCTCTCGACGGGTAATATAGTCCAGCCTATCTAATCTCAGGGCATATTGGCCCTTCCATAGTGAACGATAGTGTTGGCTAAACGCCAAAAAATTTGGACCCAAGTCCATGGCACCCCAACTACATGAGGCTTCATAGATGGTAGGAGATCCTCGATATTGACCATGGGAACTGCACGAGTGAGTGCGGTGAGGTTCTACTCCACCTGCCTCAAAACTCTCTCAGCCTCTCCGGATGGAGGTCCCCCTACAACTGCTGGTCCACTGACTGTTGCTGGTCCTGCCTCTAGTCGAGGACGTCGTCGAGTCCTCATGAAGTCTATCGGGTGCACTAGTCCCACATCTGTACATAACAGATACATAGATTTCAGTACTTTGATGCATATAAAAATGATATATATAAAATAAATTAAAAATTAAATAACTTTAAAAACACGTACCTAGCTCTCCTCACTCCTCTCCGGGTGGTACGGGCATATCCGGATCTTTGTTGAAGTTGATTCTAGCATAGGAGTAGTCTGTTGGATTACTAAGAGTGGGGGTGAATCAGTAATAGCGTAATTATAATCCTTTTTCTCCAAATAATCCAAGTGTTATATCAATGTAGAATTATTATCCAATAATGAGCAATAAGAAATGAACAATCACACACATACACAGTACACCAGTGTTTTACGTGGAAACCCAAATCAGGAGAAAACCAAGGAATGGTTTTTCTTATATGTCTTGAAGAATTACATTCATTGGAAGCACCAAGTTCCTTTGTTTTCCAGCTGCAAATGGAAGGAGGCTCCAACCCCCTAGTTTCTCAGGCTACAACCTGAGGGAAGCTCCAACTCCCCAATTCTTTGGCTACAACCAGAAGGAAGCTACAACCCCCTATGTTCTCTGGATACAATCGAAAGGTGGCTACAACCACCTATCCTTGCCCCGTCCAACTGCCCTGAAGTAGAATTAGAATGATGGAACCATTGTCACACTATCACTGTGAGATATACCACTATAAACCTGTACCAATAAACCTAAACCGTGCATCAACCTATACCTCAACCTGTAATTAACTTGTACCATAAACAAGTGCATCAACCATGCACCAACCTGTACCAATCATGTTTTAAGTACTCATCAACTATGACTCATCAATATCTACCAACATCATGAACTATACACCTCATGTATGTGCCAACTCATCAACTACTTGTCTCAACCATGTACCCAACTTGTACCTCAACCAAAATCCCTCATAAATTTCATCATCCAAATATGATTTTTAAATCTTTAATATGCCTGGTGTATATTATCACATACCTGAAAACCTTCCTTAACTTTAAACAACAAGAGACTAGCATTTTCATCAAACTTTTCTTTAGTCTCACATGACTAGTTTTGGATTAGTCAACAACCCTAACTTGAAATAATCATAACTTTTTACCTGTAATGAATACATATATGAAACTGACATAAAATGTTATTCAGTTTTTTTTATTCAATTCCTCCAGGTGTCACTACTTGGAACCTCTTAGAAAAGGAGTTATAGAAAAAATGGCATACCTTGCTGAATTTTGGCTTATTCTAGAGATCGACCTTGTAGAGGGTGCCCGCACAAAATATTTGTTGAATCAGTCTGAAACTATTAAAAAAAATACTATAGAATATACTATAACCAACACATTTGGTCTCACTGAATTTGGATATGTTATGAATAAGTTATGATGTTTTTACCTGAAACACATGTTTTTGACTAGTTTCAGAACTAGCCACAAACCCTATTTTCCACGGAGTGTAACTCCAAAAATACAATGACCCACAAGATGAATATTTTAACAAAGATACTTGGATATGTTTCCTCAATGGAATAGAAATTTCATGGTTTGAAGCATTCTAGAAAAAAATGTATTGCGAAAATGGCGAGATGACCTGTAAATAACATACCTTCGAAAGCATCATCAAAAGAATTTATCCTTCCTTGAATTCCATCCTTCTTTTCTTCACCTTCCCTCAGAAATTATTATTATATATCCTTTGGTTACCTCAGAAACCTATAGGTATTCAATATTCTCAAGTTTTTCTTAAATGAGAGAGCTTTGCCTCTTATTTATACTCTCCAAGTAGCTTCCTTAAAAACATCTTCTAGGTCACTTTGCCCACTTTCCTTATTTTAGGGTTAACCCACTTCTAATTTCTCCATTAAATTTATTATTGAAATAATTTATTTTTTATTCACTTTGAATTATAGTACACTCATCACTTCACTTTATCATTTACCTTTTAAAATCTCTTAAACCACTTGGACTACTTTGACCTTTTGGGGCTTCTAGATGACATATGAGGGTCCTCCAACTTCATAAGGCCATAACTCTCAAACGGTGAGGAGTTATGTGAATTTACACATACCACCAGAAATGGAATGACATGTACTATCCATATATAATAGTATTACCTGCAAATATATCAAAACTCATACCATTATCCATCAATCAAACTTGGGTCCATTACCCAAACCTAGGTTCTCCAACTTCTCATGGCCATAACTCTCTAACCATGAGGAGTTATGTGACGTTCCACATACCACCAGAAATGAAATGACAAGAACTGTCCATCTAGGATAGTTTCACTAAAAAATTTCACTGACCTTCATCTCATTATTCCACAAATGAGCATGGGTTCTCTAACCATACTTCTAGGATAACTCAATCCGCAAAGTGTCTTCCCGTGAGGGATTTCACCATAAGGGGACCACTTTGGAGTTCATCCATCTGTACTTCTTATCAACCATGACAAGAAAATAATGAGTCATCTTTACATCAAACAAACTTGGGTCCATTACCCAAACCTTTGTGCTAGCAGTCTTTCTTCAAGGGTTGACATCAATGACAACTAACCTTAATCAACATAGTCCTCTATCATTGGAATCTACCGTGCCCACCAGTCGAATAACTTGTCTTCGAAGGCCTCTATGGTCCTTCCTCCCCTCTGTCTTGGCATCATTGTTTCCCATATACATAACACTAGGAAGGAGGCCACATGCCCCTGTACAGTCTCTCTAGGACTCAGACTGGGCACCCTCTCGAAGAATAATGAGCATAGGATGGTCTCGAACACAAATTTCTTGTTTCTATGCTCCTGGCACTCTGTCAGCTGCATATTCATGGAAGTGAGCATGGTCGTGCTCCAGTCTTAAATACATTCATCCGGGCACTGAATCGCACAATGAATGTGAACCCGGGAAGCCTGGTGCAGGGTCGCAGATCCAGTGATCCGCCCAATAATCAATAGGATCACCTTCAGTGACAAGTTGGTGATCTTGTTGATGGGCACTTGAGAACCTACTTTCTTAGTGTCAGCCTCACAATGCATCCCTATGTAATCTGCAATGTTGAAAGGCCCAGGGGGAAAAGTACACAAATTTATTGGTTCCCCTCTCCTCGAGAGGCCATTCAAGAAGTATATGTCCTCAGTCCTTGGAGTCAATGACTTCCCCTCTATCATAAATGCCTCGGCATATGGATGCCAGTAATCCACCAGGGTGTTCAGAAACCTAGGTTGTGCACTCATAAATGGACACCGAAATAATTTCCATAGACCACATCGTTTCAATGTGGCAATGGAAGCAGGGTCCTCATCGACCAAGATATCAATCTCCTCATGTTCCCTCTCCCTCTAGTGGACATACATCCTGTTCCATGATAGTTCAAAGGGGAGTGAACTCTTGCATTTTTATTTTTTCCATGCTTTTGAGGGTGTACGCGGGTTGTTTTGGACACAGTTGTGTATGCACGCTGGTAGACTGTTTTCTGCCTGCGTACATACATGGGTTGTCCTTGGAAAGCCCACGTACATGTAGGGCCGCTCCTTTTTAGGGGCGCGCACCACCCCAAAAAAATTAAAATTGCACAAAAGAAGATTGGAAATGCAGGAGGGATGAGTTTGTACTTGGTCCGAGCGAAAGTTCGTTTCGTCCTCTGGAGCTCTCGAAATCAACTTATTTAGCAAAGGGGTATTTTTTTCCTTTTGGTTAGTTTTCAAATTGCAATGGTGAAAATGAGCTGTCAACTTCTATTTATAGAATGTTTTGGCCCTTTTTGCCACTTTTTTGACCCCCTTTGTCGTTTTTTCTGCTTGGAAATCATTTAATTTCATTCTCGAGTTTCTTATTGGATGTTACGATGCACTTTCCTTTTGGTTTAAAAACTTTTTGGGAGATGGGTCACTTTTGAAGGTCCTTTGGTAAAATTCATTTTTTCCAAATTTTTATATATAAGTTAGGATTTCACCTCCACTTTCGATATCTCATTGTCTTTTCCTCTTTGACATAGGATCGATCCCACCAAAGTGTGACATAGAACCATCATTTTTTCTTTAGAAGTGTCGTGATTAGGTGGTAGAGCCTACCTTTACATGGATGCCCTAGATAGATCCTTGTTGCATTTTGGCATCCATGTTCTCTATAATTAATTTAGGCTTGGGACTCCTTGTTAGTCCTATCACAATTAAGAGATTGAGCCTCATTTGTCTAATGCACCATCACTTTTGGCCTCACCCTTGGGACTCCCAAAATCAGCATGCTTTGTTGTCTTTAAAGATCTCTTTGAAATTCGAAAGCAACATCCGACGAGACTACATTTATGCTTTTCAATCTTGTCTGGATTAATTGAGAGAAGTAACCTCCTAGAGTCTTCTTTAAGCCCTTTTCATACTCTTTAAACATGAAAATATTTCTGAGCGATCTTGTTTCCCTTCACACTCACCAAACTCAAGTTTGAATGAACGTTTGTCCAGTGGTAGTTTACTCCTTTTTCGGTCCCAATGGTCAACTGTACAAATAAAGGTATACTCTAGGAACTTTGGTTCACTAGAAGATTATTATCAGGTATAACTTTAACTCTTTTTCGTGCCTGAGGGACTAAATTTATGAAAAAGGAACATTCTCCTTGGTTTTGGTTTATCACCTTTTTCGGGCCCTGGAGATTACTTACGAAAAAGGAACCCCCACAGAGTCCATAGTTAATCTCTTTTCAGACTCCCTAAAATTGAAAAGATCGTGGAGTGACCTTGTTCTTTCACACTCGTTAAAGTGGTCCAGAAGAACATCTATTGGCATGAGTTTACCCCTTTTTCCGGCCTGTGGATTATGGAGGAAAAATGTACACCTCAGGATATTTGTCTCACCGGGAGATTTCTCCTTAGTAACTTTTCTACTTTTTCGAGCTAAGGGGACTAAATCCAGAAAAAGGATGTGAGTCCATAGTTAAGCTTTTTTCAGACTCCTTAAAATTGAAAATATTTCCGAGTGATCTTGCCTTTGTCACACTCATTAAAATGGTTTTTAATAGATGTCTTTTCGGTGCTAGTTTACCCCTTTTTCGAACCGACTATACTATTTCTGAAAAGGTACTCCTTGGAGTCTTCTTTTACATTTTCTCAGACTCTCTAAATGTGAAAAAACTGATGAGCTTACCTTCTTTGGGCTCTTTAAAAATACATTGAAGGGGGTTTCATTGTGTCTTTCTAATCGCATTTGCATATCTTCTTATTTGGCCTAATGTCAGCTCCATGTTCCTCTCAACTGAACCTTTGAAGCATGCCTTATACGCAAGCCTTGTAGCACTTTGCCTCTACGACCTAACACATTGACCCATGGAGGAATTTTCCCCGAGTGTCCTTTTCCTACACATGTCTCCTTTCTGTGATCATCAATGTGTTCCTTATGCTTGGAACTAGTATTATTTCTTGCGACACCCGTTCCTCCTTTGTAATGTAGCATTCTTTTATTCTTTTCAAGCTCTTTAAAAAATTGAAAAAGACAAAAAAAACAAAAAACCCAAAAAGAGGGGACATGAAATATATATTCTTTCTTGGCAACACAATGAGTCTCCCTTGGACAAAGCACATCCTTTCATTTGTTCTTCAAGAATTTGGATCTAGTATGACCTTAGGAAGTTGTTCTCGCTATATAGAGTTGTTTCCTCCTTCGTTTGGTTATTCTTCCAAAGACATGGAGAGTTTCCATTGCCTCCTGCATTGTGAACTTATGTCAATGTCATGTTTCCTGAGTCTGATCATATTTCGTGCTTTTGTCCAAGGGAAGTTTCACCCAAACTGAGTCGGGATTTATACATTTTGTCTCTTGACCTCATGAGTCGGATATCCTAAAATTCTAGTCAAGTCTTGATTCAAAATCAATGAAGTTCTATGTCTAATTATCGAGATCCTCTTGTGTTTTCCCGATGAGCCGTCGAAGACCTCTAGGTAGTGAAGTCATACACTCACATTGTACTCCTACTTGAGTTTTGAATATCTTGAAGTTGTTTCTTGATCTTTGAAGGCCTCATCTCTAGCCATCAGGCGTCATTGGCTTCTTGAAGATGAATACTCTACTTGTATATCTTTGATTTTGAGATGTAGATATGTTGTGTATTGATCATGGATACACTTTATATATTTATATGAAATGGATCTACAATGTATTTGTTTGGAAGCCATGATTTATTTCATTCTGAGCATGGGTATGCCCGCCTCAGAGAGACAATTGTTATTTTTGCAGATGGCACCTCCCAAACTCTAGTCCCAGGCTCACTCGTTTTGTACATTGGCGAAGATTTTGTAATGTATTTCAGCCATCACATGCTCTTCTGACCTCACACATTAGGGTCATCTATTATAACCCTAAATTTCTCTACACATGCATACCTAGCCTTTGGCCCTCTTACTTGCATTTTTTGCCAAGCCATCACTGAGTTGATCTTCTAAAAAGCCCATTTTTTGAAGATGTATGTGCCCTGCACCAATATTTCCCATGTACATATGCTTTCTTCACCACTACAACTAGCATATGTACGCATGTTGCACCACTACAACCCGCGTATACTTGCAAAAGTTGCAAAAAATAAAAAGTTGCAAGGAATTCGTTGAGATTATGAGTTATTGGGTAGTTTCCCAACTAATCCACTGCCTATAGCCTATCACCCAACCAAATAACCATCCTTTTCCCATATAAAAGGAGGTGTTGGGGTCTCATTTTACATCTATACATAAGAACAGTGAAACTCTGCCCGTTTCCCATCCCCTTCTTGCCCAAGTAATTATATCCCTTTTGTGAGAATTGCCTCTGCATTTCCCAATTAGCCCTTCTTCCCCCATCAGAAACCCATTCACTTCTCAAGAAGAGATTAGAAGGTTGAGAGGAAAAGCCATACAAAGGTGCACTTGTATCTTAGTGAAGAGGATCCCGGACCAGGTTCATGGAGCACTAGCCAGATTTGGTTGTAAAAGGTATAATCATTGAGTTATTAATAAAAGAAGTACTTTTCCTGTCCCAAATCATGGTGTATGGAATGATTTTAATGGTTTATGTTTTGATGTTCTAACATATAACCTTAATTTTTATATGGAATAGCATGCTTGTCACTTTTTGTTTGTCTATCTTTGAATGCAGGCCATACTTGGGAGGAGGCGTGTAGTCAGCGAAGCCTTCAAGCACGAGGGGATCATCACCAGACGCAAAGTAGAGGTATAGTTACCTGATCCCTCTCATATTTTCTTTTCTTGTGTGAGTTTTGGTATGTTTGGGGTAGTTAGAGAAGTAGTTGACTTTTAGACAGTTAATTGGTCTTCCTACATTCTGAACCCTAGTGTAGTCATAAGGGGGTTTTCCTGCTAGCACTCTTGGAGTGATAACATTTTTGGTGACGTTGTCGGGGACGGAAGTGAAGATATATTCTCTGGGAGAATGACAACGAAGAGATATAGATTTGGATGGTGAACTGAAGATGGACACTTTAGAATTCTTATCCTTCACCATGGCGACTCCACAGTTCATAAATTCGTAGGTGACTCCACTTGTTGAATATCCAGAATGGCATCAGATGATCGGATGGAAGCCATTGTGGATGCAAGGTTTTCTCCTTTCAAGTTTTTTGATATTCCTAGTTTCCCTAATACTATTCTTGTCATATATGTGTGGGGAGATAACCTTCCATGGTTTAGAGAGAAGGATGAAGACAATCATGCACATCATGTAATCAAATTTCATCAATACATGGACCAACTGAGTATACATCATGAAGATATATTGATGAAAATGTTCATTTATTCATTAGAAGGCTATGCAGGGCAATGGTATAAAACACTCCCTGCTTCTAGTATTTCCTCTTTGAAGGACTTTCATTATGTTTTTTATTCTCATTGCAAGATAATTTATCCAACTGAAATACTTTTTGAGAATTGTTGTGAGGGATATGCATCATATATTCAGGATTCAGCAAGTGATTCCACTAGCAATGCAAATGAAGGAGATGATTGCAGTGAGTATGAAGATGAAGATTCATTACCAGATATATCTCCTTCTAGATCTGTCATACAACAAGAAGATTCTTAGCAATTTGATTTTGAAATTTCTAACAATGATTCTCTAGATGAAGAGGATGATTATGTTGAGGTTGAAGATGATTTATTGTCAAGTGTATCGTTTCCTAATGTTTTACAACATGAATACCTTCAAAATTATGATATTGACAATGAATCTTTAGATGCATTTGACATTAATCCAAATGTTTTTAATAGTGGTGATTGTGATATAGAAGTTGTCCCAAATCTCTTTGAAGATTATATTGTTGATGATTATACACAGAAATATTCATCCTTGTCATTAGGATTTCATAATGCACCTGCTCCACTTTATGATGTATATGACGAAGACTTCGAATTCCTTGATCTATATGTGGAAGGATCTAACCAGCAGATTCATGAAGACATTCATCTCATTATCCATGAACAACTAAAGTCAGTGTATGACAGTTATGCATCTAAAGGAAACATGGAAGAGGAGGATCAACTTGGTGATTCTCGTGTTGACATTGTTGTTGATGTTAACCAAGAAACTTTTCAGCAGGATCAGGATAATTTTGATACTTTTGATTGCCAACTCCCAGATGATGTTCATGCCTTATTTTCAACAGACATGGAGGAGTACAGCTTGATTGAGGAATCATATTTTTTCCAGCATCAACAATGTTTTCCATAACAATTGAAGTTCTTTGATAAATCTCAAGATCCAGTTGCCACTTATATGGAGATAGTTTTTCCAAAAGATCAAAGTTTTGTAACTCTTGGAATTAGAGAAAATTGCAGTTGTAAGTATTGGTTGCCCAATCGCTTTATGTTGCAACAATTTAATCTTTTTTTCTTTAACTCATTAAGTTGCAAATGGATTGGCTACTCTGTAAATCCAGTGTTTGATTGGCTATATTGGCAATTTTATATTGCATGATCATCTTGTTTCTGTTGGTTAGAAGTAGGATTAGGAACTGTAGATAATAAGCTTGAGCAGTTGTTTTGCAAAATTATGTTTTTAGTAGTGTGTGTTTAGATTTGAATAAAGTTGCAGAGATTTGACAACAATATAAATGACTCCACTAAACCAATGGACTAGGCATTGTTGGCTTGGATTCAAAGGATCATTTATTTCATGGAAAATCATGCTTATGTCCAGTCAAAGGTTTTAGGTGATAGGTAAGGCCACTGGTCTACAATTTCTTGGCATCTCGCAGGGAGTGTGCCATCCCCCATGGAGCCAAATGTTAGCACATGAATTTGCAGTAGCAATTTTGGTCATTTCACAGTGACGATGAATTAGGAGTTTTCGCAACGCTCTTGCTCTTGTGATTTGTAGTGTTCCTAAAATTGGTGATTTGGTAGTGCTTTTGGATTTGGTAGCGCTTTTAAATTTCGTAGCGCCAAGAGTTCTTTGGTCATTCATAATTCCAAGTGGCCAAGATTGGTGGAAGCTTACGCTATTGGCATAGTTATCATATGAGCATTTTGGAAATTGCACAGTCATTACACAAGAGTGGCGCTATGGAAATTGCATAATTACTTCACAGAATGGCGCTACGAAATGTGCATAATTGTTTTATAGTGGCGCTATGAAATTTCCTATAGGGGTTATTGTTACCATTTTGATCATAAAACCCAAAATACGTAGTGGGTGTCTCTGAATTATTTTGTGTAGGAATATGATATCCTTGCTGACTTGCTGACCAAATTTCAGTCTAACCTAGTTTGTAAATTGAGAGAAACAATTAAAACACCAGTGTGCTATCGAATGTGTTGCCAATTCTTTGTTTTGCATAGCTTATTGGATATTCGCTTTGTTGGAAGGTTGCCACCTATCAAGGAATGTTCAAATGGTCTCCTAGGATTTTTTTGGACATGAGGGACATGTGTTCCATCTCCATATCAATTAGGATGACCTATTTCAAAAGGCATTTATCATCATAGACAAAATCCCCAAAAAATAGGAATTTGTTAGGCTTTTGTTGGAATATTTTGTAACAAGACTCCTAAATGGAGGAGGATCCTATGTAACTCCTTGGTTTCGACCTCCTTAGGGTAGATATATATCATTCAATATAAATAAAAGGGTTTTTGATGAGAAAAGGGTTGGATTCATGATCCAAGAGAGGAGAGAGCTAGAGGAGCAGTTTAGTTGCTCATTTGTAAGCCTGAGGGCATGTATTGTAGGAATTTCTGCCATTAGAGATTCATGAAAGTTGTGATACCAGAATGTTTTTATCTTGTTTCCATTCTTTCCTATCATCTTTCTTGAGTAATATTTACATATTTTGAAGATCAATAGCTTCCTTTGGTTAATGAAGTCATGAGATGCAAAGGATTTGTGGTAATTGCTTGTTAATCATAGATTATTGTTCAATCACTCTTTAATCTATATTACATAAAGGATATTTGTTATGTGTATATTCTTCTCTTTGTTTACCTTCTATTCTTCTATCCATATTTGCATAAGATTTTTGTCTGGTAGGCAGCCTGATTTCTTGTGATATGCAGAATGTTATGACTCCATGCCCAATGGAATGTATTTGTAGAAGTCTGATGTCCTCCCTTTTACTCTTTTCATGTTGATACACCTATTCAAACTATTTTAATCCATTTACATTTCTATGTTACCAATATTACTCTCATTTGCAGTCTGGGAGTGACTCTTGGAGTGATAACAGACACATTTAACATTTGATGATCAGTTGCAACAGTGAAGACTTCATGATAGTACAGTGATAGATGGGTCAACATTGTGGATAGTTGAGTAGAAGATTCTTGGACAGTATGGACAGATATGGATTCGTGAGATTCTTAGTAGTGGATTAACAATTGGAATCAGTTGAAATCAATTGATCACAGAAAGGAAAGAAGTGAAAGGCACAACAAAATAGGGAAAGAGAAACCGTCGGCAGAAGAAATATAATCAAAAGGATATTATTGAACAATATGGGTCACATGGACACATCTGGATTTGTCATAACACTTAGCAGGTTGGGACAGATATATGACAGTGGATGAGAGCATGGATTTAGAGATTGGTTCATATATTAGTTGAGAGAGTGGTTCATAGATAAATTAACATTATCATAATGGATGATAATGACACATGAATATTTGAATGCTTATTCTTGAATTCTTTTCATATATGTCAGCTGATTACACAAGGAATCACCAATGGAAAAAAAATAAAAAAGGAAGCAGGTATAGGAAACCCTACATGTCATCTACATGAAATCTTGCAGAGAAGTCAAGGGAGAGAAACAGAAGCAAGAATATAGGTAGAAATATCATTCAAAGAAGTTGCCAGACAGAGAGGTAAGAAAAAAGGTATGATTCCAGGAGGAGATATTCTGCAGATGCTTGGAGAGAGAGAACAGAGGCATGATTCTAGGATGAGCGATGGTCATAGGGGAAACATAAGTGATATGAATTCAGTGTTGCATCAAAGTTATACCCTTTTTTCAAAGAGGAATACATTATTCATATGAGGGGAGAGAGAGTAATTAAAGGATTAGAAACACATAGAAAGATCAAAGGCATTTTAGATAGGGGGAGATGCCCCAAGGAGAGTTCAATCAGATGAAGCAGACCCAAAGGGAGATACCCTTTTCCATTGATTTCAAAGGGGAATACATAGAAACATTGATGAGGAGAGATGAAAATGTTTCCATGACTAAGTGTTTCCATCAATGTTGGTGTTGCCATCAATTCCAAAGGGGGATATTGTTGGACAATTGGCTTAGGTTGATTGTGTTAAGCCCTAAATAGTGGCACATTACCCATTAATTGGGGCATAATACATTATTATTTTTATTTTATTTATGTCGGCTTGGGTTCATTAGTTGTAATTGTACCTCGTAGTCTCCTATATATAAATAGGAGACCTTTTCAGTTGGCATCATCTTGTCTTTGTAAATTTATATGGTGTATAAGGAGGTTTCCCCCTCAAAGAGGATTATTATCTTAAATTCTCTCTTTTTCAAGGCGTTGAGTACTTATTCTGAGGCTTTTTATGCTATTTTGATATTTGGTTCTTAACATTTGGTATCAGAGCTCAAGGTCTTGGGGTAGCACTGCTACATCTGAGAAACCTTGGAATTTTCACTATAACTTCATTTTTTCAATGTTTTAGAAGGAAATCGTTGGATGATATTTAGTATACGGATAACGGTACTTGGGGTTCAAATTTCAATTCCTGAGGCCTTCTACATTTGGAGATATATCCTATGTAAGATAGGGTTATGGAATCATCATGAATTTAGTCATCCAGGAATTTTAGATATAACGTTTTTTATGTGACATTTCAAACCCTGAAACTTGGAGGATATTCATATAAATTATCAAGGTAGCTGTGATAAAATTTTTAGCTTCTGGATCATCCTAATTTTGTAGATACACCCTGTGTAAGATAGGGTAGATGACTAGTCATATTAACTAGTCTCAAACATGTGTTTTGGGTAAAACACTAATATCTTATTCAGTGAGTATCCAAATTAGTTGAGACTAGTTTTATTGGATAATGGATAGTCTATAGTATTTCTGGTGCAAGTTTCGGAATCAAATATTAGATATTTTTATATTGGCATGCTTTACAAGTAAGCTCTCCTAGAAGGGACAAAAATACAAAAGGTGTGGGGAAGTTACCATAACTTCCACTTGGTACATCCAATTTTGATCGAACCTATAGCATTGCAGAGAAGACATATCAGAGAACTACAAAATGAATTTTTTAGACCCAGAGGGGCCAAAATTTTGGAGATATAGCAGAAGAAATATCGTCTAGCAGAACCACCTTGAAATCAATGTTTAAAAGTGCTACTTGGCCAACGTGCCACCAAAAAAGGGAACTTCTACACCAAATAAGCCTTCAGATAGTCCTACTTGGACTCTTGAAGAAGGTGAAGAAATGTATAAGGACATAAATGATTTAAAAAAGAAGACAGTAATAAAATATGAACTACAATGGATGATGGATTCAAATGAAGCTAAGTTAGAGGCAATAATGGATACTAAGATGGATGGGTTAAAAAGGGAGATCATGGAAGGATTGAAATTTTTTCTCATAGAGAGTCCACCTAAAAGTGAAAATCTATCCCATGAAATTCATGATGAGGACACAAGGAAGATGAATCAAGACTTGAGAAACTCCAATTTTGGGTTGAATACCAACCACTTTCCTAAGATTGATATGAGGAAGTTTGATGGAAAGGATCCAATCACATGGATACTTTAGATGGAGTAGTTCTTTGATCTACATGATGTGCCACATGTTAGCACTTTGTAAATTTGTTTGGCTAAGAAAACAAATGACAGAGGTAACCTACAGACCAACTTTAAGACTGGAAACTAGCCTTTCCAACCTAGACAGGGCTCTCTCTGAGACTTAGTCTCTAACAAATAATGGCTATGAATTGTCATCTAGATTTATAATGTTTGTGAAATGTTTCTGGTTTCACTGGAAAGGAAATATAGATCCTTGGGCCATGGAGTCGACCTCTTGAAAGCGAGATAAATTAATGACTTGGTAGATGAAACTTTGAGAGGATAAAGGCTAAGAAGGAAATGGTCTTTCAGTTCAAATGTCATTGTGTGTGGCGAAAGAAAGAGTACATGAAGCAACTCAGAGAACCATTAAAGATGAATTCTAAATTACTTAGAAGAAAACCCAGAGTTTAAATGGTCAAGTCTAAAGCACCACGTGATGAATTATAGACTTATTAAACATTCCAATTTAAACAAAGGAAAGGCATGAATATACAGGAAATGGGAATTACATACATAGATGAGGTCACAATACATCAAACGACCACCATTAGAATCTTTTCATCAAAGCCTCAGGACTTCTGCATTATATTTCAATCGGGTTCAAAGATTACATTCAATGGTATACTGTCTACACTACTTTGCCAACAAACCCGACTTACATTGAAAAGATAAAATATATAGAGAAAACAACACCCCTTGGGCTGCTATGCCTCAAAATACCTCTCCTAGAATTTTGGTTCTGGTTATTCCCTGCCAGATGACCTTTCAAATAGAGTTTACTAAAAATGGAAACCTGATTTCACCCAATCATGTCATAACCGATGTCTTTGTTATGATCATCCATTCATAAGTAAGATTTGATCATCAGGAGGTGACGCATCGGTGTTTCCCCTTTGAGTGGTTGCCCGAATGATCGAGCACAATGTCAAAAACTTTTCCAACCAGTGTAACGGGCTCTGGTTGTTATTGCACGATCACTAGCTATAGTATGCACATGGAAAGTTGGTATGAAATATGTTTGTTGGTTGTTACTTGTGCACTCCAGGTGGAAACGATGGTCGAGGAATAACGCATCTCCTTAAAAAATTGTCATGTGTTTCGCCTACACTTGTACTTCTCAATAAATGAGTCTACAACCTCTGCATGACGAATATCCACTGCACGGGTGCCTGTTAGACTTCTTGTTTCTCGGTAGGAAACATGACATGAGGGGAGAAAGTTTTCATGCCACGTTCAAAAAATACAAAAATGGTGTCATGTCAATCATTCCTCTGGCCTCACCTGCAATCTTAATACTTTGAGTGTTTTTTTAAGAGACTAGTTTCGTCTTCTCAGATTCTTCACTTGTCTCCACAAGACCGCATTCCCTTTTAGCTTTGTTTGAGTGCTAGTAAGATCCATGCAGATGTTTTCCATGGTCGTTCCACATTCTTTGAAGTTCTCTACGATTCTTTCCTTTGACACCCTTTGTTCCTCACACAACTAAATGATTACGTCTTGTGCTTCTCTGAGTTGTCTTTTGAGCCATTTTGTATTCCCCTCTCGGCTCTGCGACGTTATCATTTCCACAACCCTTTTTGCCAACTTCTTTCTCAATTCTCTATTCTCCTGATACAATTTAGCAATAGCGATTTGTTCTTGCTTCAGTTGTTGTGACGACTCCTGAACCTCCATGTTTTTAGTGCCCGACCTTCTCCGTCTTTCACTAATTCCCTTGCTTAAACCTTCAACAGGTTCTAGCCAAACAACGCGCATGAGTAACTTCTCAGCAGCAGATTGGGTGTGTGGTTCGTTGGGATCTTGGGTCTAATCAAACTTATTGATCAACCTCGGTCTGCCTCTTTTCTGGGGTGTTGGTTGCTGGGATGAAAATTCTTCTATTACCTTTCCTTTTCCTACGGCCTCTTCCATTCTTTCCCCCATGCTGGGAAATGTTGTTTCCCCCATGGGTAGAGGGAAGTCTCCTTTGGGGTCCCTGGGGATGTCAACTAAAATTAGAAATGAATCCCAGTCTTTGTCTAGTCGTCTCAATTCCTCGACTATCAACAACTTAATCAATGATATATGGAATAAGTTCTTTGACGGCTGGTCAACTTTGGCCTGGACTTTGTCCGCCATCCTTTCTAGGCTCCGATGCAAGAAGAAAGGTAAGTTAAAATGCCCTTTCCCTATGAAATGCATCAGCATCTTGATGTGATATGGGTATATTTTGTCAGACCTTCTTTTGCATGTGAAATACCTTCTAATCACCTTTAGGAGCTTCTAGAAAGGCTCCTGGAGATACTGACTCGAAACACCCACTCTGATTCTCCCGTTCAGGTAGTTTGGATTGATAAAGTCTTCATAGCATAATATGTTTAAAGGCATGACCTTAGACAACCTTTCACCGCATGGAGGGATCTCTGTCATGGCTAAAAGAGTTTCCTCCATCACCCAGAATGTGATTACTGCAATGGTCGTGCGGAACCTATTAAACCCGAGAGAGAAATGTTTAGCCAGCTTCGCGTTGTATCCTATTATCTTCTCGTAATAGCGCATACACCCAACCTGTTCAAAATATGCCCTGACATTAAGATCTTCATGGATTAATTCCAAGTCCCAAGGTTCAGGCCTCACGACTCTACCACTTCGCGCCTTCTTCCTTATGTCTTGGGATTTTTTCATGATGCAAATGTGTATTTTTTTCACACGTGCGGTAATGAATGATATCACCCTATTTGAATGGAAAATGGAGAATGATATACATCGCAGAGACTTGTCGGAATGGAAGTGACAGAAATTTGCGTGACAAGCAAAAACAACTCTAAGAGTTCACTCCGCGGCCACTAGGCACTATGAAAACCTTTGGCACGGAAGGAGATCGACGTTGTGATAAACGACAATGGTAGGCTCATCGTAGTAGGTAAGCACTAGAGAAAATTATGGCATCGTGGCAAGGAGATGAGATACTTGTAGTGATATGGGGAATTTAGATGCAAAAAGAGATTCAACATGGCAAGAAAGATCTCTGAAGAAGAGAGGTTGACTGGGAGAAGAACTATCTCCCAACGCACTAGCTCATGGTGAAATCCAATGGGATTCAAACCATGACTGAAAATGAAGGAGACGCGACAACTTGAGTGAACAGACTTAGAACATAATCGATGGAAATTGATTTTCCCACAGTGAAAAGTCTCAGGAATTGCAAGGAAAATCATAGATAATGAACAAACTTGGAAGATAAAGGAGAAACACGCAGGGTGACTGGTATTTATACTTGGATGGGTGAGGGATGGAATCATGGAAGAGTATAATAAATCCATGGTGACGAGAAGTTTGGAAGTAGGATGACTATTTGTGCAGCAAACTCACGTGACGAGTACACTTCAAAGTGTGCAAAGTACATATGATAAGAGTTGCAGAGTATACGTGATATGATCGCCATGATTTCTTAACCTTTATGACTTCATAATTAGGTGATGATGGTCGTTATATCCATCGATGTGACCTTTATTATAACAACTTACCTTGTCCTTTGGCACGTAAATTCCTTCTTTCTGATAGGACTCGACCTTTTGGGAAAAGGACCATTACAAATCACACATGACCAATTATGACATCCTTTCCCAACTCCAAGGACCAAACCTACCACTTACTAATTTCAACCCATTCATTATTCAGTAACTGAACTCACACGCTTCGACACATGAACTATGACTCATCTAGGACTGACTCTAACTGAAAATATTACGGTGCTAACAACTAGCTCAAATGGGGATGCTATCCTCCCAGTGAGGTGGCAAAGAACAACAGACTAGGTGCCTGACCATTGGGCTTTATTTTATTTTCAGAATCTAAAACAATGAAAAAGACTCATTCTAGAAATTCTTGACACAATTACAAACAGACTCATCATAAACTTAGGGCCTTCACTTCGGGCTTCAATTTTTTGCTGACTACTGACTCGAAATGCCTTCTTTGAAACATAAAAAATGGCTATTTACAATGACATGACTGACTAAAAAAGAGTTACTAAACTAGATAATGTTTAAGGAACCTACCATTCATAGGTCCCCCACCAGTGAGCTATCCATTGAGGTCTTGTAGCAAATATGCGTTGTTCCCATGATACGCGACAATCCTAAATGGCCCCATCCAAATATGATCAGACTTTCCATATTTCCCTTTTTCTTAATTCCTCGCATCCCACTTCAGTACTAGATCATTTACTTTGAAATCCTCTTTCCTAGTTTGTTTGTCGAAAATATTCTTCATTCTGTCTTGGTGAAGCTGTGATTTGTTGAAATTTTTTTCCCTCATTTGTTGTGCATGAACTAATTGGTTTATCGTCCTTTGAGCATTGTTTGGTTTAGCTTATTTCTATTGCAACAATCTCATGACTGACAATCCCAATAAAGTGGGGAAAATTTCCTCTATTCCATATACAATTTGGGAAGGAGATGTGGAGATGGACTTTTTGGTAGTGATTATGTCAACCCATAGTGCATAGATAAGCTTCTTGTGCCAAGCCTTCTTGTTTTCCTGCGGAGTTTTTTAATAATCTTGGTTGAACTTTTGTTGGATGATTCTGCCAATCCATTACCCTGTGGGTAATAAGTCGTAGAATGTTCCAGGGTTATTTTGTAATCGTTACAAAAATTCTCCATCTTCTTAGACATGAACTTCTTTGCATTGTCTGTGATGATGTTGACTGGGCAACCAAATCTAGACAGGATATTGGTCTCTAAAAACTGAATGATGACTGTGTCGGTAGCTTTCCTAGTGGGGATTGCTTCGATCTATTTGGTGAAGTACTCTGTGTTCGTTAGTATCCATCTATGATGAGATGAATATGGCGGATGAATCTATCCTATAAAATAAATACCCCATTGCATACACGGTGCTTCGACAAAGATAGGATTTAAAGGCAGGGTTTGCATCTTTCTTTTCCCATCGAATATCTGGCATTCATGGAAATTGGAAACTTCCTTGTATACGTCCACAAAAATACTGGGCCAATAGAATCCCACCCTCAAGATTTTTTGCGTGGTGGTATTCTAGTAATGATGCCCCCCACTATCTCTGTTGTGAAACTCCTTGATAGCCCGTTCTGTGTCTTCCTCCAGCAAACAATTCAGCAAGATCCCTCTTGGATCCTTCCAATATAGATATTTGTCCAGGATGCAAAACTTAGTCGCTTTCAACTTCAAAAATTTGTCTTTGGTTTTGCTCAACCCTGGAGGATCTTGCAAATTCCTTAACAAATAAATAATGTCATCATAATAAGGTGAATCAATGAATTTCTGAGATACATGCGGGATCGTTTGTTCTTATGGGTTCTCTAATAGATCAACAATGAAATTTATTCCCAAAACATCAGATTTTGAATGCGCCATTAATTTTGCGAGCCCCTGACCCTTAATCAACTTTGTAGGCTTGATTTGGAGGTCATATTACAATATGACTATGATCCATTTACCCCTTCTCCCTTCAGGATCAGACTGAGTCAGGATATCCTTGACGGAATTGCTAGGCACATAAGAAATGATGCAGGAATGCAGTATATAAGTCCTAAATTATTT
Organism: Picea mariana; assembly: GCA_032191745.1. Lineage (NCBI taxonomy): Eukaryota > Viridiplantae > Streptophyta > Pinopsida > Pinales > Pinaceae > Picea > Picea mariana. Next base: position 80,468 of record JASDQU010737844.1, read on the forward strand.
GAGGGCCTTCACCTGTAGAAATTTTAATACAAATTATGCATTGTCTGTATTCTCCTGATCTAATAATTATATGCCACTTTTAAATATAGAATTGCTTCTACAAATATTCTTGCTGAATTTAAAACATGATCGCCAATTGCAATATCAAGAAGAAAGATCAATCACACATAACACAGATGTTTTATCGGTAAAGCATAAAGCTAAAAACCCCACTATCATATATTATGTATATATCATGGATCATGAAACAATCTCATACAAAAATCTAATCCAAGATCTCTTAGTACAATATACAGTCGTCTCACACTATCATACAAAAATTGACAAAATCATGTGCCAATTTACTTCCTCCAGATAGCCTGCCTCCTCTGTGCAATCCCTGCTGATGGAAAACCTGCAAATGATTCGAATTCCTCTTTCCTAGGATGCGCATTGCTCATGGGCACATCCACTTTGTGTGTGATTTCATGAGTGCACTTCACTCAAATCACAACTGATAACCAAATTGTCCCTTTCACCTGTTATCTCAACTGGGTCTCCACTGGATCTGACATGCATGTAGTTAACAATGGTAAATCTTCAGTTGCATGTGAGATCATTGATTGTGAATTAATTAATAATTAATTCACTAAACTCTCACTAGTGTAAGTTCAATTACAACTAGTACAACTGAGCTTAACTCACTTAACTGAGTTAAAATACTTCACAACTCACATAACTACACTTATAACTTTGTTACAAATTCAAGTCACTTAGTTACAACTAATTTGTCTTCCATGTCCCACCAGTCAACCTTTGAACTCAAATTTCCTATAGCTAACTAATTTTCCATTTTAGTTAACTATTTTCAAGTAATTATGAGATAATAGATTAATATTTATTATCCAATTTAATTAAGGGAAAAATAAATTAGACACACATTTCTTGTTGAATTTTCAACATTCCCTCTCAAGAAGAAAGGGATTATCCTTCACCCCAATTCTGTCTCTATGGTATTTAAATTTTCTCCTGGTGAGTGCCTTCGTCAGAATGTCTGCATCCAAATCTTCCGTAGGAATTTACTGAAGCAACATGATCTTCCGTTGCACACAATCTCTGAGATGATGATACCAGATATCTATATGCTCATATATATTATGAAAAACAAAATTAATTGAGAGTTTAATGCAACTCTGATTATCACAATGAATCACTGTCAGATCTAAATGAGAACCAAACAAGACAACCAAGATATTTCTCATCCAAATAGCCTCACATGCAACTTGAATTGTTATCATGTATTCCTCTTCCACTAAAGTGAGTGCCACGGATCTCTGTTTCCTGTTGTACCAAGAAAAAACTATAGATCCGATACTAAAGAGCCCCGCCGATGTGCTCTTTTTGTCCATTGGGCTGCCCGCCCAATCTATATCTGTGAATCCATGAAAATTCACCTCATATGTTTGTCTGTACCATAAGCCATACTCATATGTACCCCTCAGGTATCTCAGGACATGCTTACCCGCCTTCCAAAAGAGCTTGGTAGGCTTAACCATCACTTGACTTAGTTGGTTAACCGCATAGAAAATGTTTGGTCTCGTGTTCACTAGATACATTAGTGACCCCACTAACTGTCGATAGACAGTAGCATCCACTACCTCTCCAAAAGTAGCATTCTCTTTCCTCCAGTTTCCTGGAAGAGGAGTATCCATGGGTTTGCAACCCTCCATGTGAAACTTACCCAATATCTCCCTTGCATACTTGCCTTGAGACACAAAAAGTTCACCATCTCACTGCCATATTTCCAATCCAAGGAAATAATGAAGGAGGCCCATATCCTTCATCTCAAACTCCTTTTCAAGGTCCTCCTTGCATGAGTGTATCAGCTACTCATCACCATTTAGTATTAAATCATCAACATAAATAACAATGATTAAAAGCTTACCCTCCACCACTGATTTTTCGACCGGTCTTGGGACAATTTCCCATGCACTTTTTTTGACAATGGAGTCATACTCCTCCACCAATGCATCAACCCAAGTGGGATCCTACACTGGTTCCTGAAATTAATATGGTTCATTCACAATATATTTTATCATGACAACCATGTATCCAGTAAATCGATCAGGAGACTGTCTCTGTCTGCGCTGTGAAGTAGGGGCTCCTACATTCTGTGCAACATCTAGTCTCAATCTATTAGCTTTCATGGTGTGCTTTCTGCCATTTCCAATGGATGGCTCTGCATGAGTATCTTCCTCCACTCCATGAACCTCCTCATGTGGCTGATCCACATCTTGAGACTCATCTTTGGGAACCAACAGTTCCTCCTCTACATGCAATTCTAGCTCCCTCTCAAGCGACAACCGCATGGCTTTCCCTTCATCGAATTTTATATCTCGTCGCATAATAGTCATCTTACTGTTAGGAAAATACACATGATAATTATGGGGTGTTTCTGTGTACCCCACAAATATCCCAACTTCAGCAGTCGGTTCCAGCTTCTTCCTGGCATCCTTGGTCACATGCACATAAACAGATGAGCCAAAAATCTTAAAATGAGAAACATCATGTTTCTTACCAGTGAAAGATTCTTCATGTGTACTCATGCCAAGTACTCTATGAGGATAATGATTTTGCACATAAACCGTAGTATTGCATGCTTCCTCCCAAAAATGCATTGGTAGGCTCATGCAACATCACTCGTGTTGCACCTACGATCGTTCTATTCTTCCTCTCCGCGACCCCATTTTGTTGTGGGTTATGAGGCACTATGAGTTCTCTTTGAATTCCTTCTTTGTTGCAGAAGTCTTTGAATTCATTAGAGATGTATTCTCCACCATTATCACTCCTCAGAGCCTTCACTTTCTTCCCCGACTCTTTCTCCACCAATGCTTTAAACTCACAGAACTTTGAGAATGTTTGATCCTTCTTCTACATGAAGAAGATCCAGCATTTACGAGAAAAGTCATAAACAAAAATAACATAATACTTATGTTTTGTTGTTGAAGCAACCAAGAATGGTCCACACATGTCTCTGTGAATTCTCTCTAGGATCACCGAAGCACGATTCTCCTTTTCATGAAAGGTGGACTTTACATACTTCCCCATGGTGCAACCCTTACACTGATCTAATTGAGAAAGTGTTCCCATTGGAAGTCTAGTAGATATTTTTTGCATGATCTTCAAGGATCCATGATGAAGATGGCCCAATCGCCTGTGCCATAATTCGCCCTCATCCTGGCTCACCACATTTTTTTCCTTGCCCATCATGGCATTGCAACCATCTACCTCCAACAAGTAGATATTTTTAACTCGAAACCCTATCCTCTTGACTTGACCCATTTTTTTATGTCATGGGAAAGATTTTCCATCGCTGAAAACAACATCATAGCCTCTATCCTCCAACATTGCGACTGAGACCAAGTTTTTCTTCAGACCCGGAACATGCATAACATCTTTCAATTGAAATGGTTTACCTAACTCCCTGTGAAAGGTAATGGTACCAATTCCATTCGCACTGTATCGTCCATCGTCGCCCATCTCTATATGTGTTGGCCCTTGACCAAGTTTTGGGAGAATATTGGTCACGTTGACCTATTTTGGACTTCGACAGCCTGTCGAAGGAGGAGTGCAAGACGAAGCGGAGATCACGGGATCTTGTCCCACTTTTGGGTCCTTTTTGGGTTTTTGGGAATATGTAATGGGATTGGGATGTCGGCCCATGGGTTTTACCCATGCTTAGGCCTATTTGGTAATGTATAAATAGATATCTAGGCATCTATGTAATGTGTGCTAAGTGTAAGTAAGGTATGTACGTTCTTTGTGCATGATTGTAAGAGACTTGTAGAGCTAAGTGCAAGTGGTTGTAAAAGACGGTGGAAGGCTTTGTGTTGTAATGCAAGGAAGAAGGATCCAGCGAGCTGTGCAGATCTTCTGTCCTGTGCGGAGTAAGGGTTTTAAGGCTCTGTGCTTGTAACCTATTGAATAAGCTAATAAAGAAGAAGAGTTGGTGGACTTAGCCCCAGGGTGGGGGTGAATCACGTAAACATTGTTTTGTCTTGCTTCGTGCTTGTCTTAATGTGTTTATGTCTCCTCTTGCTAAGTGCTTGACATGATTAGATAGATCTTCTTATGCTTAGTGCTAATGATGTGTAGAATGTTAGATCTGATATATATGAATATGCTCAGTGCTTGATCTACCAAATATGATCTATTTTACCTATGCTAAGTGCTTGAATATGCTAGATCATTGTAAATGTTGCGAAGATCTGTTTTATCAGCGAAGTGGTTATTGATTGCATATTGTGGAACTGACAGTGCTAAGTGCTTTATTAAGTTGTATAGTCATAGATTTGTGTCCCAGCTAAGGTTGCAGACACCTGAGTCTTCCAATCACCCCTACCTCTACCTTGCATGAGACTTCATCTTCTTCGCAGGTGTTGTCGAAAGGGCCAGTAGTTAGGGTTTTGTTGGTGCGTTGTTGTAGCGTTGAATTCCGGGTCTACCCCTGTGCCAAAAAATGGTTCCATTGGAAAAGTTACAAAAGGTTTCAAAGGAAACCTCGCAAAAAGAAAATGTGTTGAATTGGAGCTTCGCTGGGATATCAGAATAGCGACACATCGCACTTTGCCATGGCGAAGCAATATAGTCGTTGGAACCGATATATCCATTCGACTACCACCCCGAACGGGTATAAAAGCATTTATAGCTTGACACCAGACCATTGGACCATGCCATAATGGACAGAGCAAAAGTTAATGAGGCTTCATACCCATTACAAGTGAACCATTGCCGAGTTGCCTATTTATCCCATCGCGCCATGCATGGAGAACACTTTTTCTAAATTAGAATTTGAGCCCACAGAATAAGTGAGTTGTATACAATTATCATTGCACTCTTGCTGTTTATTCCAGTGCAGTGTCTGAGTTAATCATGACCCCAATAATTTTTAATCCTGAGCGCGTATGTTCGACAAGCTCACCGCAGTTGAAGAATCAATAACAAAAGTTCTCCTCAACTTGATGATTGAGAGAGTCATGTTGGAGAGAGGAGTGTCTATAGGTGTACAAGCATCATCGACAAGAGGACTGCCAGCCTCTTTGTCCACTACTCAAGCCAGACCACCCCGGCCAGTAGATGAAAAGTGAACTAAACACAGGGATGACCTCATGAACGCTAAGTTGATTCCAAGAATATTACCCACTTATCTACCACCCTTGAGAGGTGATGCAAATCGCGACAACGTACCTAGAGACTTTTAGTACCCCTTGGTCACTGCGTACCTCCCTAAGGGGATACACAGAGTTCACGCAGATCAAGAAAATATTGCAGCGTTGAAGTTTAGTGACTTCAATCTCGATGACATAAAGGTATATAACATGGTTTCTCCACATAAGTACCTGACCAGAACAAAGGGAAAGAATTTGAAGATTGTCCCTCAGTCATGGACCCAGAACCTCACGTAGTCCACCCTTCTGAACGTTATGAAGATTCCGCACTTCGGACGACGCCAAGAGGTGAATGCATGTGTCAAATTGTTGTTGTCTTGTTAGCATGGAGGTTATCTATGGTTAAATGGTTGCATAACAGTGGATCCAAAATTGATAAATCGGATCACGGGCTTGAGTAGGCAAGGCCCTGACCCATAAGATTTCTACCCCAGAAAGATCGCGAATCACGCTCTCACCCAGAAGATCAAAGACACTTATGGAGATGTCGAGAAGGGAACACGAGGCTACAAGGTAGCCTCTATCCAAAGTGGCACAGTGCGTCTCACCTATCAATTAATCATAGGGAAGTTAGTACGCAATAATTGATCCACCCAAGTCACTGGTTTCGTAGTCGACCTCACATGGAAGTGCGCATAAGGACTTCAAATGAATTGGGCAAAGTACTTGGTAAACCAACTAGAACTCAACTACAGAGAAGAGTAAGATAAAGGATACAAATTCCACTTCAGCTGGATATTGATCCTGATCACTTTCGTCGCCTAGGAAATGTCGGAAGGTGTGAGCTTCTCGGACATTGAACCCTTTGAACCATTGGTTGTGAAGTTCAACACACTGTGGTATTCAACCGACATGAATAAACAGTGGCAGTCCAATGCTGTATTTCATGCATATTACAACCAGTTGAAGCTATCTATACAGTCAGAGCCTCGCATGACTCCAAATACTCTCCACAGGTTTCGGCCTTTGATGAATTTCAACACAGACCGTCATTTCATTTATATCACAGCACGCGATGATGGGCACAAGAAACAACTTCCTTCCTACTACAACCTAACGGAGGAAGACTTAGAGGAGATCACCAAGGACTGGTCAACGGACCTCCTCATTCCAGCAGATCCTACAGAGATATTCGATATAGACAGTCTAGAAACTATGCAAGATACACCTGGATCGAGCAAGACAAAGAAGACTGAAGAGATTCAGGATATAGACAATACCTTAGTAAGGACTGCGTCCTTCTCACCAGAGAAAGGAGGTAATGGTGAAGAGGTAGATGGCATAGAGGCCGAGCAAAATAAAGGTGAGGGCACACCACCTAGAGAGGAGGAGGACCACTTGAAGAAAATAAAGGTTTCCCCCCCAAAGCCTTCGTCCCGGAAGAAAGTAAAATCAACCATGACCAAGTTCCGGACTGTCCTCACCGCATATGACTTCAATTTCATTATAGCTGCCCTAAATGATGCTTCACTAGAGATAGCAGAAAATCAAGAGGCTAAGTAGGAGGAGGTGTTCAATCGGATTAAGAATCAGCTCCAAGGAGTGCAGAAGGTATTACAGTCCAATCGCGCAGTCTCCACTGTGCCTCTGTCGGCAGGAACACCAAAAATGGGAGATGAGCCATCTCAACTCCACCGAATCGTTGACACAGTCAAAGCTCGCCTTCGATGAGCTTAGGATGAAACAACACAAGCCACCCAGGATTTGGCACAAGTACAAGGAGACCTTGTATAAAAACACGGTACTGCAGAACGAGAAAATCTTTCTCTGCAAGAGAAGTGGGATGAAGAAAAAGCACAAATTGAGAAAAGCAAGGAACAGTTGCTCAAAGAGAAAATCGAATTAAAGGAAAGGGTTCATAGATAACTTCACTCTATGAAAGTCGTAGAAGTAAATATCGAAGAACAAGTTCCACAGCAGGTGGCACAACTTGAAGAAGTGATCTAGCAGCTCCAGTAGCGCATAGCAGACTTGGAGCTCCGCACTGTGTCATAGACTCCTCAATATGTAAGACATCAAAGGGAAGCAACTGCTCACAGCACAGTTGACAGATTAAAATCTCTTGCCTTAGAATGCAAGCAATTGAGTAACTGTAGTACCCAGACATACGAGAACCTCACCGAGAATCCAGAGTTACAGGCATTGGAGTCGCAACTCAAAGAAGAAAAGAATCATGCAGACACACTACAGGCGCAGCTGAAGGCCCTTTCGCCCATAGAAATAATGAAGTGGTCTCAAGAGAAACACACCGCCCAACAACAAATCCATACGATTCAAATCAAAGTGATGGAAGTCACTCAACGACTTCAACCAGTGAAAGAGAATGCATACCAATTGTTCACAGAGGTTGAAAGCTGAGGAGCAGAGCTAGAACAGGTTATCATTACTGCAGAATAACACCTAGAAGGACCAGTGAACAACACAGTGATATAGGAGTTCACCGAGAAAGAGGCTATAGCACAGCAGCAGGTCGAAGCAGCTTGAGCCAATATCGAGGCATTCGAGGCAGAACTAGTCAGACCATAGTGACTCAGGACGAGTCACAGGTGAGTGTTGGGGGCCTGTTGGCCCTTGACCAGGTTTTGGGAGAATCTTGGTCATTTTGACCTATTTTGGACTTCGACAGCTTTTTGAAGGAGGAACGCAAGACGGAGCGGACATCACAGGATCTCGGCCCACTTTTGGGTCCTTTTTGGGTTTTTAGGAATATATAATGGGATTGGGATGTCACCCGATGGGTTTTACCCATGCTTAGGCCTATTTTGTAATGTATAAATAGATATATATGCATCTATGATAGAGGGGCATCTATTTGATGTGTGCTAAGTGCAAGTAAGGTTTGTAAGTGCTTTGTGCATGATTGTAAGAGACTTACAAAGCTAAGTGCAAGTGGTTGTAACAGATGGTGGAAGGCTTTGTGCTGTAACGCAAGGAAGAAGGATCCAACGAGTTGCACAGACCTTCTGTCCTGTGCGGAGTAAGGGTTTTGAGGCTCTGTTCTTGTAACCTATTGAAGAAACTAATAAATAATAAGAGTTGGTGAGCGTAGCCCCAGGGTGGGGGTGAACCACATAAACACTGTGTTTTCTTGCTTCATTCTTGTCTTAATGTGTTTATTTCTCCTCTTTCTAAGTGGTTGAGAGGATTAGATAGATCTTCTTATGATTTTTGCTAATGATGTGTATAATGTTAGATCTGATATATATGAATATTCTTAGTGATTAATCTACCAGATTAGATCTATTTTACCTATGCTAAGTGCTTGAATACGCTAGATCATTGTAAATGCTGTGAAGCTCTATTTTATCAACGAAGTGGTTATTGATTGCATATTGTGGAAATGACGGTGCTAAGTTATTTATTAAGTTGTATAATCACATATATGTGTCCCAGCTAAGTTTGCAGACACCTCAGTCTTGTAACCACCCCTACCTCTACCTTGGTTAAGACTTCATCTGCATAATAAGTGTTGCCGAAAGGGCCGATAGTTAGGGTTTTGTTGGTGCATTGTTGTAGCATTGAACCCCGAGTCTGCCCCTGTGCCAAAAATATGCATTTGGAGATATTTCTCCTCCAAGTCACTGAAAAGCTCCTTATCTCCCGTCATGTGGAAGGAAGTGTCGTTATCCAAATACCACACTGATCCCAATGCACTTGATGCCATGCATGCGATAAAGGAGAAGTCAAGTTCAAATTGTGACGCAAGGGCCTCACCAACTGCAGCTCCAACATCCTTCTTGTTCTTCTTCTTCTGCGGATAGTTAGTAGCGAGATTCCCATGTTCGTGACAGTAAAAACACTTCACTTTGGAGAAATCCAGCTTCTTGCCTTTAGACTCAGATTTTGAATGGAATTTCTTCCCTTTCCCTTTGATTTCCTTGGCATCCAAAGCACAATCCTCTTCATCATCATGCTTTGATGAAGAGCCATCTCTGGTGTTCCGCCTGAACTCCTCCTGCACTAGATCCGACCATATTCGTTCCCAATATGGAAATTTTCCCTTCCATTGACAGAGTCTTGATAACTGTGCCAACTCTTGGGAAGTCCTAGGAGTGCCAAGCTCATCAAATCATCATCAGTGACTTTTATTCCCACACTCCCCAACTCATCCCGACATTGGACAAACTTTGTGAGATATTTTGGAATGGATTCACCCTTCTCCATCTTGATCTTCCTAAGTTTATCTTTGAGTGCCAATTTCCTATGTTCGTTGTTGTTTTGGAATATATCCGTCAAATTATTCCACATTGCATGTGGTGTGGATTTCCCATGGAGGCTTGAGACAATGTGGTCTCATACTCCCTCCAACAGAATCCTCCTCACCTTTGCCACTTTCTTTTGCCATGCATCAGGATTTGCAGCATCTGGCTTAGGAACATCTTTGTCAATAAATTCCTTCAAGCCATTGTCTTCAAGTACTTCCTCCATCCTGTCCTTCCAAGCAATGTAGTTCGTGTTTCCCTTGAGTGCATACTCTAACCTCAATCCATTGAAATCCATTTCAATCTTGAATTAGTTGTAGCACAAATAAAGTCTTTCTGCAAATTAGAATTCTATGCAATCACAAACTCAGCTTCTGCAATCTTCTGTGCTCTGATGCCATGTAGAAATTTTAATACAAATTATGTATTGTCTAGATTTTCCTGATCTAACAATTATATGCCACTGTTAAATACAGAATCGCTTCTACAAATATTCTTGCGGAATTTAAAACACGATCGCCAATTGCAATATCAAGAAGAAAGATCAATCACACATAACACAAATGTTTTACCGGGAAAGCATAAAGATAAAAAACCCACTATCATATATTATGTATATATCATGGATCATGAAACAATCTCATACAAAACTCTAATCCAAGAGCTCTTAGTACAATATACAATCGGCTCACACTGTCATACAAAAATTGACAAATTCATGTGCCAATTTACTGCCTCCAGACAGCCTGCCTCCTCTGTGCAATCCCTGTTGATGGAAAACCTGCAAATGATTCAAATTCCTCTTGTCTAGGTTGTGAATTTATCATGGGAACATACACTATGTGTGTGATTGCATGATTGCACTTCACTCAAATCACAACTGATACCCAAACTGTCCCTTTCACCTGTTATCTCAACTGGGTCTCCACTGGATCTGACACTCATGTAGTTAACAGTTGTAAATATTCAGTTTCATGTGAGATCACTGATTGTGAATTAATTAATAATTAATTCACTGAAATCTCACTAGTGTAAGTTCAGTTACAACTAGTACAACTGAGCTTAACTCACTTAACTGAGTTAAACTACTTCACAACTCACATAACTACACTTATAACGCGGTTACAACTTCAAGTCACTTAGTTACATCTAATTCGACTTCCATGTCCCACCAATCAACCTTTGAACTCAAATTTCCTATAGCTAAATGATTTTCCATTTCAGTTAGCTATTTTCAAGTAATTATGAGATAATAGATTAATATTTATTGTCCAATTTATTTAAGGGAAAAATAAATTAGACACACATTTCTTGTTGACTTTTCAACATCACCAAGGCATACGCTTGATTTTCCATTATATCATACCTTATTGGGGAGTGTAAATGTGTTGAACCTATACAGAATAGATCTAGATAAAAAATAATATACACATTTGCAGATAGAATTGGAGAAAGAAGAAAGAGAGAAAGAATGAAAGAATTCTCATTAACCGTTATGAATAATGAATAATTTACACATGATATAATCTGTATAGCTCAATGAGTGTGCATTGGAGGTGAACCAATTTTCCATAGTGATGGTCTAGAGTGATCTAGACACACACCAATAGTTACGGGAGTGAACTTCCACCTAGTCTAGTCTCTCGGGAAATTACGGGAGTGAAC
>JASDQU010737845.1:2151-12904 GCA_032191745.1 Picea mariana
TGAAGTCCGCCCAATTACGTTTGAATAGTTGTGAATGATAATGACGGAAAACTATCAAGTTTGTAAAGTCTGCCGAATTACCGTTGGAATGATGTTGACGCAGAACCATGCTTGCTTGATGACATTAAACGTCATCTATAATATTAAACCATTTTTAATTTTTAATATTAATTTTTATTGTATTAAATGTTAATGATGAAGTCTTACTTTTATTCCTACCGATAGGATATGATATCAGTTAGATTCAAATTCGCTTGACTTTTAGTAGTTTTTTTTTTTAATTAAGTTTTTTTAATGATGTTATACATACTATTAAATTAATTTTTTCTGACATATTTTTGTAAGTTTGCTTTTTTTCATTTCCATCATTGATTATGGTTTATTTTTTATATTTCAATTAATTGATTTTTTGCATTTCAATCAGGGATTATGATTATGGTTGATTAAAATAGTTTTATATGATTTGAAAGGTATTTATCATACATATAAAATTAATTAAAAAACATATAATTTCAATTTGAATTGAATATTGGGTGTTATGTTAATATAGTTTTTTTTGTTAATTATTAATTATTTACAAGATTGTTACATGTTAAATGTATGAATTGAAGTTAAGTGAGAAGGATAATAATCATTCCTCTTAACTACTTAAACTCAATTGGTTTTTGCAAACTCATATTGTATATATGCATGTTCTTATAGACTTACAACTCAATTGTGAATAGGAAAAATGAAGTTTTCTTGATAACTATTAAGATAATCAAAATGTGTGCATAGAATATATTTTAGACAAAAGGACGTCTAACACCTTAGTAAGTGTCCTTGAGACTAAAGACTGAAATTTCCCTAAATTATAGTATAAAATTCTCATTCATGCTTAATAATATAACATAAAAATTGATAGTTGTTAAAAACACTAAGTGTAGCTAGTTGTCATGTACATTCATCATAGTTGTTAAAAACACTAAGTGTAGCTAGTTGTCATGTACATTCATCATAGTTAAGAAAGCAAGAGTAAAATTTATGTTTTTAAGGGAATAATGTCTAAGGTAGGTCATCATGATCCTTGGAGATGGCCTACGGACCTACCTAACACTCAATCTGCCTTGAGAACTTTGGGGTTTCTCATTTTGACAATACAGAGTCACTTTAATTGCATTTGTCAATTATATTGGTTGCATTACTTGGATTGTAAAGTTTTCTAATAATCTTTCTTTAACTTCTATTTATTGTAAATTGTGGTAAGTAATTTTGGCTGGCCTACTTCAATTTTCTTCAAACTTAATTAGGAGAAATTGAAATTAAATTTATTTGAGTCACTATTAAACATGTACCCAAATAATAACTATATTAAAACTAAGTTTTAGATCAATTTTTTTTTAATTAATTAAAGTTTCAAATCACATTGATCTATATCTCTTTTTTACAAATATGTTTATTTTTTTAAATAATTATTTTCCTTATTAAAATAAAAAACTTTTATCATATTCTCTAATTCATTTGCAAACTAATCTTGTTTTACTTTTTATCAAAATTTTAATAAAAAACAGTAGGCTCAACCCGCTCTGTGAAGAGCTGTAAATGCAACTATGAAAAATCATGGCACTATTTAAAGGCTTTCTTTTCTCTCCCTTAGACTCGACCATTTTGCTTTTCGCCCGCTTTTCATTCGGTAGGGTGCGTTTCAACCTTTATTCAATTCCTTCTCACGATCCGATCGAGCAAAGATTCTCGTTTCTTCCTGCTCCAGGGAACACACCCGATGACTAATGCACTTTGTTCTTCATTCTGCTATTTTAATATTATGATTTCTTATCTAAATTCCAAATTTATTTATATATTTTTTATTTTACAAAAATTTAAAGTTGTTTGTAATTTTGGAAATAAATTGTGTATATAATTTTTCGAAAATTTTATAAACAATTTATTTTCAAAATTACAAACAACATTACAATGAAATATACTTTAAAACTTTTTAAATTATTATTATTAATTTTTTTATAATATTAAATATTAATTATTTTTTTTTATCTCATTACTTTTTACCCAAATTCAATTCTCCACTCATATATCTTTTTAAAATTTATATACTTTTTATTAATATTTTTTTATAAATTAAGTAAATCAAATTATTATTATTAATTTTTTTATAATATTAAATGTTATTGAATTTTTTTTATAAAATTACTTTTTACCCAAATTCTATTCTCCACTGATATATGTTTTTTAAATTTATATATTTTTTTAGTATTTTTTTATAAATTAAGTAAGTTTTTTATATATTCTTTTATAAATTAAGTAAGTCAAATTAAGTTTCAATAAATATAACAACTTTATAAAATTATTATTTCTACTTAACCATAAAAAGTGAAAATAATAATAATAATGAAAAATTAAAACATTCCTACATCCTTGGCATATTTGCAAATTATTGAAATTAAAATTTAAAACATACCAATAGATTTCACAAGTTGTCAATTGATTACACTATTTTTTATTGTAATTGATCTGAGTCTAATTCATTGAAATGATTTTATTTTATTTTATTTTATTCTTATTATTAAATAGATTTATTTCCATCTTCTCATCATATATTTTTTATAATTTATTTTTTGAATTTTTATGATTTAAATTATCCTTTATATTTATATTTATTAGAATATAAAGTTATGCAATTAATTATGTGTGAAGAGAATTATGATAATCAAAGGAATGTTCTCTTTGACAAAAGTAAAATTGACATTTTCTTAAAAAATTTAAATAGTAAATTAAATCTCCTAACTTATAAGGACAACATATTATTAAAATTAAAATTTAAAACATGCCAATAGATTTCACAAGTTGTCAATTCATTACACTAGTTTTGATTGTAATTGATATAAATCTAATTAATTGAAATGATTTTATTTTATTTTTTCTTATTATTAAATAGATTTATTTCCATCTCATCATATATTTTTTATAATTTATTTTTTGAAATTTTATGATCTAAATTATTCTCTATATTTATTAACATATAAAGTTATGCAATTAATTAGGTGTGAAGAGAATTATGATAATCAAAGGAATCTTCTCTTTGACAAAAGTAAAGTTGACATTTTCTTAAAGGATTTAAATAGTAAATTAAATCTCCTAACTTATAAGGACAACATTGAAGAACTCTCTCATAATTTTACAAGTACCATTTCCAGCTCTATTAACAAGTTGTCTTTAGAGGTGTCCTATAAAAAGAAAAATAGAACCACCAACCCTTAGTATGATAAAGAATGCAAAATTGCTAGGAAATCCATTAGGGATGCTTCTAATGAGTTCTTAAAACTCGATAAGATCAATACATACAATCCCTAATTAAAAGGAAAAAAACATACTATATCAATAAAAGGAAAGAACAACTTTCACAACTATATAAGTTGGATCCTAAGAAGTTATGGAGCCAAATTATAAACCACAATACTAAAGAAAATAATAGGATTCCCTTAAGGGATTGGAATTCCTACCTTAAATGTCTTTACGAGTTCCCTAATTCCATGGACACCATGTTCCTATTGTATGAACAAAAGGAATACGTTTTTTATTTATATGACATAGAGTTCAGGGTTAAGCAACTTGCAAATGGGAAAGCTAAGGACATTGAAGGCTACCAAGCTGAAATTTTTAAAATCGGAGGGCCCATCCTTATCCCTCACATACACAAGCTCTTCAATTTAGCAATCAAGAAGGGCTTTCGCAAACCCTGGACGCAAAGCCTCATTGTTCCTATTTTTAAAAATGGGGATAGAAACATTCCCTCTAATTATAGGACCATTATGATTAGCCCGATTTTAGCCAAACTTCATGGAATTATTTTGGAAAACAATATTATCCTTTGGCTAGAAAGTCACGGTAAAAGAGCTAAAGGCCAGGTTGGGTTTAGGAAATATAATTCAACTGTGGACCATCTTGTTACCTTTAGGATCATTGCAGAGGAGTTCCAAATACTAAAACCAATCTTTTTTGTTGTTTTGTTGACTTTAGAAAATATTTTGACATGGTGCCTAGGAAAAACCTTTGGCATAGGTTGGAAGAGATAAAAGTACCTCTCGAGTTGAGAGTTGTTGCAATAAGGATGTATGAGAACGCTATTTCTAAGTTTAAAAACATTAAGGGTTGGTCAAAAGAGATTAACTGGAATATTGGAGTCAAACGACGTTGTCCCTTGTTCCCTACACTTTTTGGCATATACATTGACAAGTTAGAAGATTGCTTGGAAAAAACAGGGTGTGTCGGCCCTACTCTCACTAGTATAGTAATCAATCTTCTTATTTATGCCGATGATATCATTCTTATGGCAAGGAGTCCCCATGATCTTGAAAACCAACTAAGAATCCTCAAGGATTTTTTCTCCAATATGGGTATGACTATTAATATTGATAAGACTAAGGCCACGATTATTAAATCCAATAAGATCACTTATGATACCTTCGTATATGAAAACAAAAACTTGGAGAAACTGACTTCATACAAATATTTTGGAATTGATATTCATCACAAGCTCAACTGGAATTATAGCATTGAGAAAAGGATTATTGGGGGATGGAAAGCTTATTATGGGCTTGAAAACAATTGTAAATCAGTTGATCTTTAGAGTTGGGATAATACGAAACTCCTCTTTGAAACTCTTGTTACACTTGTTATTCTTTATGGATGTGAAGTATGGGGTTGTAGTATCTCTTGTGAATCCTGGAGAAAGATAGAGAAAATACAAAAGAATTCTATAACTTATAATCTCAAAATTAAACGAAATACACCCTATCCCATCCTCTTCTTAGAAACAAGCCTCTCCCCCATTAAGAGCACGACTATGACTACATACCTAATGTATAAGAACAAATTAAACAACATGGAAGATAAGAGGCTTCCTAAAATTGCTTCAAAATCGAGTCGTAACCACCATTGACTCAAGTGAGGATGGCATAAAGATGCTCGGTCTTGCCTAAACTATTGGGAAATCATGGAAGATGTTTTTCCAGAATAAAGTTACTATTAAAAAAATCGTCAAATCAAAATTTAAGGAGAAAATGTGGTGTGATAAAGAGTTAGAGGAAAAATAAAATTAAGGTATTATAAGGATGTAATCAACCATAATCTAGAAGATCAAAATTATCTATCTGTTTTGCCAAGTGTAAAGAAAAAAATAAGCATTGCTAAGATAAGAACAAATTTTCACGAGCTCCATAGTGAAACTGGGCATTGGTCGATTCCTAAAACGTCATGGGATGAAATAGCGTGTCACCTTTGTAACACTAAGAAGGTTGAAGATGAAAATCATGTTCTCTTAGATTGTCCAGCCTATACCCAGGCTGGATCTCATTTTCAAAATATTTGTCAAACTACCAACCTTCCTAACCTCTTAACTCAACAAAACTATGGTGATCTTGGAAAGCTTCTCTTAATGCTTTTCGAGTACAGAAACAAAATTCTAAAGAATCACATGTAATCACTTACCCTTTTAAGATCCTATAGACCAATTCGATCTTAATGGATATTAATCATCGTCATATTAAAAAATACAATAATTTTTAATAATTATTATTTTTAAATAAATATTTTAATATATAATATTAAAATAATTATTTTTATATAAAATATTAAAAAAAACTAAAAATTAAAACGTTATAAAAAACTTCTTTACATACAAAATAAAATAATATAAAATAAATAAAATAATATTAAATTTCCCATCTAATTGTATGAAGTCAATGTCACCTAAATGTTAAATTTTAACACTATTACAAACCTAATTCTAATTGCATGACGTAAGTAAAATAAAATGGCATAAGAATTAAAACCCATTAAAAAGCCTACACTCGAAATGAAACTTACATGCCTCCTAATATGAAAGAATAACGGATTAGTTAGTTGGAATATACGTTTTCCGAAGAAACGGTATGGTTGGGTTAAAATGAAATGTTATTTCTACACGGTTTTAAAAACATTCCAACTGGAACATCAACCATGAGCAAAAACATTCAAATTGAAAAAAGTAATCCGTGAATAATAATAATAAAATAAATCATTATAATATATATTTTTAATAAAATAATATAGATAGTTTAAATAAAATGATATCTTTATAAGATTAAACAGATATTGAAAATGAAAAATTAAGATAAATTTATTTATCGTAAAATGAGTTGAGAGTGAAAGTGTTTTTTCTAACATTATTGTTAAATCCAAGTTTCACAAAGTCAAGGGTTTCAAAGGAACAAATATTATGATGCAGCCCCCCTCCTCTTCTAGGGTTCTACGACCTCCTGGTCTAGGATCTTTCAATTCTGCTGAGTCAGATCGACTCTTTGGGCTCCTTCTTGAACCCAAATCAACTTGTACAAGCCCCCTTTTCTCCTAAGGCGCATGTCCTGTGAAACCCACAGGTTCTTTCTCTAGCGCTCCTAGAACTTTTCAATTCGCGGGCATTAGCTCCTTTTGATAGGACCCTTCCTGCATGAGACCTCGGTTTGTGACCTCACATAATCACATGATTGTGGGGTGGCTAAAATTGGTTTGAGACCACATTGTTTCAATTCACCTCCAGCTGCCATGTATCCCTTTGTCAATACAGTGGTTTCAATTCTGGCCTGCTCTCAAATTTTTAACGTCTGAGCATTTTCTGGCCCTGCAATCAAGCGTGATTGTTGATCTTCAATCTCGGGTGATGCCTCTTGATCAACAGCTACAATTTGTCCTCTATCTTCCTTCCTCGTGCACTTCCAGATCTCCTCGATCTATCGACGCGTGCCCTCCCTTCAATCAATGACTATGATTGATTTCGCCTTTCGGGCTTCGGGAGTTTCAACTCTCAACTCTTGCTTCCTTCCGAAATGACTTTCTCTGAAATGGAAGATCTGCTGACACATGTCCTCCTCAAATCGACGGCCCTAGCCGCTTCGGGACTTCAGACTTCAGAAATATCAACTCTCAACTTTTTCCAAATGCTTTTATCTTAATCTCACAATCTATTGATGTGTGTCTCTCACAGATTGACGACTACGATTCACTTAGAGTCTTCACCCGGAGTCCATGGATTCCTGTCGCATGTCCTTTTGAATCAGATGACTATGATTCACTTTAGATCTTCGAGTTTCGAAGATCTCAACTCTCAACTTCTCCACGCTCGATTTTTCCTGGAGCATTTCACCCAGAATCCACAATCTAACGATGTGTGTCCTCTCACAGACCGATGGCTCCTAGCCAGTTCGGCTATTCGGGCTTTTGCGATTTCAAAATCTCTTCCTTCACTTCTTCTGGAGATCACGATCCATCAACGCATGTCCTTCTGGATCTGATGGTCTAGATTCTCTTCGACTCTTCGTGCTTCAGGATTTTCATCTCCTACGCACTTGTTCCTCCTGGAGTGCTTTCACCCGAAAAAAACAATCTCTTGACACGTGTCTCGCCCTTGATCTAACAGCCTCTATCCACTTTGGCTCTTAGGGCTTCGGGAGTCTCAACTCCTGCACACTCTTTCCTTCCAGAGTGCTTTCACCTGAAGACTCAAATTTGTTGACGTGTGTCTCCTCACGACCAACAACCTGGATCTATTTTGTCTATTCGACGATTTCACTCTCTCCTTGTATACTAACTTCTGAAGTTGTAGATCTTGCCTCACCTATCCCTCTGAATGATGGACAGTCCCTAAACACTTCGGGACTTTAGAACTTTGGCAATTTCACTCTCCTTTGCACATAAAAGGTTAAGGCCCATGCACTTTACCTAGATCAAACGACTATGGATCCTCTGCGCTCAGATCCAATGGTTGGGATCTATTTCTTCCTCTGTATGTTCCCTTGGGTGTCTGGACGTGGATTCAATGGTCCAGATTCCTTCTCATAGTTGATCTAATGACTGTTGTCGCTCCTCGTCCTGAGATTTGGATTTCTTCCAACTTGGAAGAGTTAAATGTTTGAAGGCTTTGGGCCTTGAACTTTCTCCTGCGAACTCGACTATCTTGGGTATCATCTTCGCTTATGAAAGCGATATCTCTTATGATCTTTAGGACTTGGAATAAGTCCGTCTCCCATGCACTCCTTGCGTTATCTCTTTTGAGCTTCAAACTAACTCAAAACTCCAAAAGGGTCTCTTCCCTTCCACCTCCTTTTAAAGGAAAACTTCATGCCCTCCTGGCAACCTCTTTCTCAATGCACACCTTGTAGAGATCTTTCTTACAGAGTGTTTAGTAACTCTATCTCTCTGTGCCTTCTCTACATAGTTCCTCCTCAAAGGTATTCAGTAACCTTGAGTTTTCCCCTAAGTTATTATCACTCTGGTGCACCCTCCTGGCACGTTCTTTTCTGACTCATCAAAGTTCATATGTGCACTCCTTGCATTGGCTACATAATCTCCAATGTTCTGTTGTGCACTCCTTGCATAGCCTAAAGAACCCATAATGATATTTTAACTCAATAAAGATATGGAAATCTATCTTCCTACTGTAGATGAAACCTATCACACATCTACAACATACATTCATGAAACACATAAACACATAAACAATCATATGCAAGAAAAATTGTTGTCTTTTTCATTAATATGAAATCTGAATAATATTTGTAGGATAGACTCCAATAGAGTCTCAACTCTCTCAATCTCTCTCAAATAACTATTCTACCTCCTATTTCTAAGCTTCCGAACGTTCTCAGGCTCTTCTCTCAGAATCCTCCTCCTAACTTTCCTAGCTCTCATAATTCTCCTCCTAACTTCATAATGAAAATATGATACAAAGATCTCCTTACAAAAGAGGGGCTCTACGAACTTATCCTCCCTTCACCTAACCCCATCTATTACATTGAACCTTATTTAATGGCCATCTAGTTTGAATTAAGTTTAGAGCCATTAACCTGTCAGCCATTAAAGGCGACCTTATCTCCTACCTGTACAAAGGCATGGCTTGGTTTTCACTTAGCCTTACAACATTAATCCCTATATGATCATATTTCAAATTTAAAAATGGGAGGGTCGGTGACTCTCCTTTTCTCCAATGTGCGCCTATGTGTTGTCTTGCTGGTGCATCTGTTGATGTGGAAGGATTCTCCTGCATGATACTCCACTGTTGTGAAAAATTCATGGGCTCTCCAGTTCTATTGAAATCCTCCTGGATCCAAAACTTCTCCTTGGAGTTTTCCTCTTGCTCCTCTGCTTTGCTGCTTCTATTGTTGTTGCTTCTTCTTCCTCCCTGCTGCTATGGCGGGCTCTCCTCTGTTCAACTTCTTCTGGTTGATTTCTTCTTTTGTTGATCTCACCATCATCTCTCTTATCTTCTTTATCACCCTGTCCATCTAGTTTAATGCATGGTTCTCCTTATGCAGTCTTATCTACTGCACTTTCTCCTTATAGATGGGTAGATCATCTTGATCCCCCTTGTTGTTTTCATCTCATATGGCCTTATCTTGCCACCTTTCTATAGACTCCAGTTCTCCAGTCTCATCATTGATTTGCTGCTCATTTCCTCCTCTCCATACTTATCAATGGGAAGATCTACTTGATATCCAATAATGTCTTCATCTCATGTGGAATTAGTTTTCCACTCTGCTGCAGACTCCAATTCTATAGTCTCTTACTTCTCAAGTTCCTCCTCTAACATATTATCTTCTGTCAGCTCCTTTGTTGGTAAATCTCTAGCTTCCTCCCGTTTCTCCCCAAGCTGGTATGCTCCTCCATCTGTCTCCAACCTGATATGTTGGATGTGTTGGATTTTCATTATCACCCTTCTCTCTAGGGCTTCCAATTCTTCATATAGCTCATTAAAATCCATGATTTATGCTTCCCCTTCTACTGCAAGCTTCGGTGCTTAGTCATCTCTTGTTCAACTTCCTGGCTGAAAATTTTGAGCAATTCTATTGAATGCTCTTCTCCTTCTGCCGAGGCAAAAATTAGTGTCTTCTCCTTCTCCTCCTCCTCTTTGAAAGTCTCTATTGGTTGTCCTTCTGTTGCTGCACTTGCAACACTTATTCTAGCCTCTGCTTGCTTTCTTGGTAGAAACATTTTGATTCCTCCAACTATTAGAACACTCTTCCGATCCTCCTTCTCTGTGATGGAAGTATTTAACTTGTCATCATCTTCATTCACATGGATAACAAACCCACATGAATCTTAATCTATCAACACTCCTTACTTACCTGAACTCATTTCTGAGCTCTTGAGACTTTCAGACAATCTCATTCTAATTCCCTTGCCCCCCCTTGAAATCTAGGATTTCTCGCCTGCTCTCCTAGCAGTCTATGATATCCTCCATTGATTCCATCTCATTGCCCATATGGAAATTTAAAAATTCATCTCTACCCTCCTGGAAGTTCATGAGACTTTTATTTGATCTTCCTTCATCGTCGCTGAGGGTTCTCCCAACTTCTGGTTCACAGATGTAAACCATCTCATGTTCTGTGTCACTGAGGTTTTCAACATGCCTTAGCCACCTCCTTTCTCCCCATTGCTTCTTTCTGCCCAACAAATTTTGAACATGCCATTTTTCCTTCCTGCTCAGAGGCCATTCATACCTCCAGTGTACCTCTTCCTCCTGCTGCATCTTCAATGTCAGTTGTTCCATCCTTTCTCTTATCTTAATGAGCTCCTTGTCCATCTCAACTTTGGTTTTCTATTGGTGGTCCTCTCCTTGACCACACTTATGGTCTTCAGTAGCCATGTTCACCCTCTTCTTTCCCTCCTGGAAAGTCTGTGGATTACTCTACGCTCGAGAGCATCTCTAACTTTTCCTACAGCT
>JASDQU010737845.1:23896-38158 GCA_032191745.1 Picea mariana
TAACAATGACTTCCATTTGGATTTGCCTCCCTATATGCAAATGTATGCAATTGCCAATGTTGATAATTTGAGAATGTATGAGCCTCCTTTGATTGATGATCAAGGAGAGCATGTTCAAATTCCTTCTATAGATGATTTCTCACTAGAATATCTTTCAGAACTGTATGGAGATACAATCCTTGACAGGAGGATGAGAACTTCAAAACGAGGGAATGTGTAATTCCTTTGAGTTGTTCTTAAAGGCACAAATCCAAGCAAGGCCAAATGGAATGAGGTTGGAAAGATGAGGTAATTGTACCCCCATATTCATATGAAAGTAGACTTTTTGAGGTCCAAAAGCTTATCAATGGGAAGGAGTGATCCAGGGGATCGAAATATGCTCAAAATTCAAAGTGCTTGAAATTCCTTCAAAACTGACTTGTGCATAGGTCTCATCCTCACTATCCCAACACAACTTGAATGAGTTCAAATGAACGTCGTATGCAGGAGATATAACATTTTGTCCACTTTGCCAAACACGCAAAATTTTGTTGACTGTACAGTCCGTACAGTGCTAACGTGGTAGGGTCATACTTCTGACGTGGCAGGGACATACTCTAACGTGGTAGGGCCATACTAGTGATCTAGTAGGTGACCATACTGCCATGTGGAAGGTGACCGTACTGACACGTGGCAAGTGGTGACGTGGCAAAGGCTGACATAACAGATGTTTGGCATGGTACGTGGACCAATCCAGCTTCGACATGTGTCATGGTGATGGACCAATGTTATGGTGCTACATGGCCGAGACATGGGCTACCACATGGCACCCCTCCATAGTATAAAATTTTGGAGCCCAAGAGGGTCGAAACCATGGCCTCCAGGAAAGTGGCAACATGTTTGTGCAGGCCAAGCTACCAACCTGCCTACAATGTAGTTCTTAACCCTATACCATTCCTTTTGCATTTGAGTTTAAACCAAGTTTTGCGTGGGTGAAAAAAGGGTCGGGGCTAAGCCCCAACCCTTGGACTTACCTTATCCCACACGATCACAGTGCAAGGAACCACAGGTGTTGTCCACAGACACATGCCATTACACCCAACCTTACATTGTGACCATGGGGAAGACTTCTCAATGGATAGCCAGTAGGGGAGAAGAAAAATAGGTTGTCACTCGGCCACATGGGGGCCACGCGACCATGACCTCCGCGATTGGTGGCACTAATGGCACTAACCGTTCAAAAAATTTCCAGAATTTGTGGGATGTGTGTGCGTGCTGATTTTTTGGCATGAAAAACAGACAGAGTCTAGGTTCAGTCATTCTGGGTGCATTTTGGAGGAGCAGAGACAACAAAGATCCTTCCCAACAGAGTCACATTACTATCCTTCCTAACCTCCTATTGATCCTTTTTCATGCATCACCTTTCCTTTTTGAGTATTCCTATATGTAGAACCTTTTCCCCTTCCACTTGTTTTATATTCCAGCATGCTCCTACACATAAAAAAAATGTTTACTATACTTAGCCATTTTTGTTACTCGAGTGGGATTCCTTACCTTGTGCAAAGATCCCCTCTTTTATAACTATCACACATCAAAACACTTAGTTTATTTCTTGTAGTGTGGAGACCCCACATAGAATTTTCCTCTACACAAATAGAACCTTCGTGCATCGCCCCCTCCCACACAAATAATTGTGTGGATAAATCCATATAACCCACCTTCCACACAACCAATATCTATGACCCCCACATTTCCACACACTTTACAATGCCACACAACTACACCTCCACACAACTAGTTTCTAAAGGCATTGATCTCTCTCCGTGACCTATAATTAGTAATATTTTCATCCATATATTATGACTTTCACATTGGTCGAGAGTCATTTATGATCCATTAATTGGTTTTGATTTGAGAGATAAAGGGAGAAAATACAAGGTTAATGTGGATTAGTTATCTCATTTTCCTATGAACCACATGCTTTTCAAAGTAACTTCCATTTATGATTGCTCATATTTTGAAGGAAATTTGTATTTGTACAAGGGATTTTTTAGTAAATTCCATTCATTTACTTAACCTTTAAGAAGATTGAGCTCTGTAATTCAATATCACATATATCAAATTGCCTTGAAAAGATAAGAAATATGGCATCTAGAAGCAAGAAATATCATTTTTGTGGGGATACAATTAACTCACTCACACGCCAAGATAAAAACTTTCATTGGTCTATGGCATATCAATGGTTTCAAATTTTAACTCTTGAATAGAAGAAAAGAAACAAAATATGGACTATTGGCTTAGTTAATATTCATTTCATGCCTGAAGTCTTCGACTTCAATGAGATGGTTTCTTGGTGCACCTAAATATTTGATTAGAAAAGTAGAACAATTTGAGTAGATGTTGAAGGGAAGAACGTTATTCCACTAACTCCCAAGATATTCAAAAGAATGCTTTGACTTCTCACATCCAACAAAAGTATTAGACTTCCTGACACTGAGTCTTTCATGGATTCATAGGGTTGTGGGATTAATTTGCTAAAATATTCCATGGTTCCCTCTACAAAAGTGTCAGTTGACCTTTCAACCATTGACATAAATATGTTAACGAAGTTGTATCAGTATTTTTCATGGTCATTTGCACGATTGATGGGATGAGAATCCACTTTTCATATTCCCAGGTTAGTTTTACATGTATTGCATTTTCTTTTTCAAAGGGAGCTATCTTCAACTAGGCCAATGTTATCTCAAATGAGATTTCCTTTAATTTGGCCAATTATTTAAAGACTTAGATATTCTTCATGACTTCCTATCTGGTCCTAATATTCCCCTACTATAATTTGTTTGAGGGGTTATCCCTAAGAAGTAATTTGGATGTTTATAATAAACAATTTCAATTTTGGTACCTTGTTCTTTGGAAGCATAAGGAACCATTCCTTTTTTCTCTTATTCAAGATAGATTTATGAGAGAATTTAGATTTATGTTGACTGGAGAAGAACCAACAAGGTTAACCCAAGAAGTCAAGGATTTTCTAAAAGGAAAGGAAATTTGTGTACATCAAGAATATTATACCTACATTAGGCTATATGGTTATGAGGGAAGCCCTTTTATGCTTCCAATATTTGTTTGTGATAGGTATTTTTTTGCATGGTTCTATAGACAATATAAATTATGGAATATCCTTTTTGATAGAAAGAGAAAGTGGTAACTTATCCCATTTCCCTTTATTGTTTCCAATGTAATAGTAATAAACTCCTCCCACTTGTTAGAAATATCTGAAGTGATAAACACATTTAATTTGAATAAAGCACAACCTCTCCCAGGTTTTGATCTTGAGGAGTTGTTTTCACAATATTTGGCTTCTATGAGATATAGTAACTTTTTTACAAGGATTGTTGAAGAATCTAGTGATAATGACCCAAATACCGAAAAGAAAAGGGGAAAACAATCATGTAATGAAGATGTGCTCATAGAAATTAGTTCCAGCACTCAACAACAAAAAAACAAAATGAGGCAAAGAGGTAAATATGCAACCAATGTATAATCTTCTTATGTTCCCCATACATGTAGGAGTTCCTCCTCTAAACAAAAGAAAGAAGAATCAAAGGTTAGAAGAGAAGAGATTAATGAAGGACATGTTGGAGGAGGCAATGAGGATGACCCACCCCTTGTTAATATTGAAATAACTCATACAATATCTCAATGGAAGAGGAAGATAAGCTCAAGCAAGAAGGATTCAAAGAATTCAGAAATCCAAAGAGATGTATTCAACATGGAAATCGATAGTACCACTGTACCCGATTTGGTAACCCTTAAAATTGTTGAAAAGACGTGAATTACAGAGGAGTTGGCTCAGAAGATCCAATTATTTTTTAGGAATAGTCATTGACATTTCATAATGCGCAATATAGAAAAGAAGAGAAAACATTTCAAATTGAAAAGGTCCAAGTGAAAAATAAGAAAGTAACTCAGAAGTGGATTTCTTAGGTTGACGAATTAGAAGTTAGACCTTCAAGACTCCTAAAATTCCACATCACTATTGAAGATTCCCTTTCCCATTCAATTTCAAAACATGATTTGGAAATATCAGGTTCAAAAGGAGAATGAATGAACTTGAGGAAGCATTGAGTCCCAAGCCATTGTTTGTATAACAAATGGCTATTATTTGCCCAGATCAAATGCCACCAACTACACTTGAGACATTGACAAAGGTGATAAATTCACCAAATTACTGAGTGGAGTTAGATTGTACGTCACAGAATAAGAAGAAGAAGAAGAAGAAGAAGAAGAAGAAGTAGAATTCTATTAAAAAAGAGATTGTAGTAGAGTTGAATCAACAAGATAATACATGAGTTTCAAAAAGGATAGTGAACATGTTATCATGAAGAAAGAGTTCCATCTCTTTCCATTCAGGTGGCTCTATTATTTTTATAAAACTGTTATCATTTCTCCAGGTGTAAATTCTAACAAAGGAGTGTAAAAGATAAACATCTTTACATAGCATAGAACCTATCTAATTGAGTTTGAGGATAGTGTCCACTTCCTTCGAATGATTTTCTCTCATTATTTTCTCTTTCCTAGGATGAAACTCTTATTCTACTTCATGTGATGCCATGGAGTCTTCAAAGGAGACTATAGTTTATTGAATTTTATCTTGTTGGATCAGAGATTGCCAGAATTCTCAATTTTCCTGTTGAAGTAAGCAAATTTGGTGAGCCTGTTTTTTCATCGCCTTCGAAATTGCTATTGTCTCCTTAGTGTTCATTTGTTCCTATTCTTGGATTTTGGTCTCAATCTAGCCAAATTTTAATTTCTAAATATCCAATTCATGGTGTTGATCCCACATAGTGTCATTAGTCATCGTTGTTTCACATGAGGAGCATTGGAAAGATGGTTTTCTATTCCTCCACATGGTTATGATAGTCCTAGAGTGCTAAAATTTTATGTTAATATGAACGAGTAGGAAAGAAGGGGTCAATGTTAAGCTATATATGGTCGTAGAAAAATCCCAAGTTGATGAATGAAGGATAGAACCAAATATCCCCGAGTACTATGTATATCCCAAAATTTAAATGTACCCCATGTAGATCCATGTGGTTCAACACGAGAGAGATGAGAAGAGGGTACAAGAATGACAATGGATAACCGAAGGTAGGAAATCTCCTAGATTCTGACATAAGTGATACTAGGTACTATTTAAGAAATGGAGTGTGTGCAAAGTGATGAGTGTGCTAGATGGTGCTTCCACTTGGGAGTGGGCGGTGTAAGTTTGTCAAGTGTCCAGCCGATGATTTTGGCATGAGGCTTGTGATGGGAAGGGTCATATTTAAATAATATTTTAAGTCCAAATGCATAATCCTAAGGTAGGTTTTGAATTGTGGAGACACCGTTATGCATAATTTTCCCTTGTGCTAGGTTCCTAGTG
The DNA here is from genome assembly GCA_032191745.1 of Picea mariana. NCBI lineage: Eukaryota > Viridiplantae > Streptophyta > Pinopsida > Pinales > Pinaceae > Picea > Picea mariana. Next base: position 29,298 of record JASDQU010737845.1, read on the forward strand.
CCTTTGGAAAGTGAATTGACCCTATTGTTATGATGGTGAAAGATATGGAATTATGTTATTATTTGGAATTTTTCCCCTTTTTTGGTGATTCTTTGGTAAGTTATTTGTAAATTGTGTTTCTTACTGGTGATAAAGTTCTGCTAGTCATTGTTGACCAATTGAGAGTCACCAATTATAATGATTTGTTCTATCGGGAGAAGTTTCAATCCCATGTAGAGAGCCAAGGCCTTGGATTGGTTGTTGGAAGAATGACCAAGGCACCAAGAAAATATTGTCTTATATGTTCCCTAAAGTCATAAAGTACTCCCCCCACACTTGTTGCCCCTTATGTCGCATAAAATATCAATAAGAAACTTAATATTATTTCACAAGCATGGGAAGTTAATTCAAGCTGAAGAAATTTATCACAAATGATTATCACCTTCATGGAATATTTGAAAACAAACTTAGAACACAACAAAGATTTTTATAAAAATTCTTTAAGTAACTTTGTTGCATGGTTTTCTAGTTTAGGTAATTATCATAGAAACCAACAAAAGTCGCCTACAAACCATAAAATAAAGCAGTTAAAAGTAGGCTAGATGGAAAGGACACAAATGTTATGAGATATGAGATGTAATTGCCACATGTACAAAGATAAATGACAAAAGAAGTGGTGAATCCTTTAAATCACTATAAATTTTTAAATACCTTCAAGGCCCATGTAATATCCCCAATAGATCCAGGCAGATATTTTATGAATTATGCTATTTTTCCACAAATATTTTGCATTCATACTACTAAAGACATTCCGTCAAAAATATTGCAAGCATCCTAGATACACTTAGAATAGAAGAGAACCATGGAATATTTTATTATGGATGGAGAATGAATACAACAATCCAATGGTTGCTATAACATCTACAATACATCAATGGAAAACACACAATACAAGACAAAAACCCGGAATCATGTCATCGTCCCCTCAACATATCAAATCTAACCCTCCAAGTGCCACAACCTCTCCAAGAAGATCATTGCAATCCAAAATTGAAAAACAAACCCACGATGAAGCTCCAATGACAATACTGGATGGATCCTCTTCCTTGTCTAGCTAGGGTGGATATTGCACCACCGAAATGAAACCAACAGTGGAAGGCTTTTTCGCAAAACCCCAATGAAAACACTAGCTACAAGATCACTCCAATAAGATATCAAATCATTATCATGATGAGAAGTGAGGGGTTACCCTTGTTTTATAATTTTCTAACCCCTTCTAGATCCTTCCTCCATGCCTTCTAGAACTTTCCCCTTTTTGACCAAATCAAATATAACCCTTATTTCTCCTTCAATTATTAGTTAAACATTAAAAGTACATTTTCAATGCTTAAGTGCTTAATTATTTAATTTCACTTTAAATACATAACCTCCCATAACTAAATGACATTAAATGACCCCCTTTGACTCCCTTTTTCTTCATTGACAAGACACATAAGTCCTTTCTACTACAAAATGGGGAAACCCAAAAATGGGGACATGACAAATCCTCCCTTCCCAAATATTTCTTTTCCTCAAGCAATTCCATCATGACTTGACGCTCCATAGACTGATCCAGACTAACACTAAAAATCATACCATATTTCTTGTCCTCAATAAATGGCATCATGACCTAACGCTCCATTGACTGATACTGAAGTTGATACCAGTATCCCAAGTTACCCTGTAATATGTGAAACATGCTCTGCTCAAGGCGTCGTATGACAATGTCTGAAGATAAGAGGCCTCCTGAAAACCTCTAGCAAGCAAGGCCACTCAGTGCTCAAATAGCTCAATTAAATCATCAATGTACTACTCTGGTATGGAATCAACCTCATGAGAGAAAAAACTCTCTCTCTCCTCTATGTCAACTACTGCACTGTCTCCTGTCCCCAGGTCCTAAGCTATCCTCATAAAGGAACCACCATGTTGATGTTGCACTACTCTAATCATAGTCATTTGACCATCGTACTCACTCTGCATTCACAAGCAGTAATTCCTCAAAGGATCCTATCCATTATCGAGGATCATGCCCATCCAATATATCACCACTCTAAGATTAGATATCATAGATAAGTCTACATTGTCACCAAGTCTCCAAGTATCAAAGAGAAAGACATCAATACTCCAATACCTCTTGTTTTCTACAATAATCCAAGTATCATCCACACAATCTCCCAACATATCATCCGCAAAGTCCCTCTAGGTGAAAACAAGGACCCTATAGATGGTAAAGTCACCAGAGTCCCACACTAGCGTATATGACAAGATACACCCTCTACTCATAGCACTGATTTTTAAGGAGACAATACAAGAATACACCTGACTTCCTTTAATAAGCCAAGAAATTATAAGCTGCATAAACATGGTCAACTCCTCAGAAGACCACTCCTCCAAAAAACCACTCCTAAGCCTCCCAAAAGTAAACTCTTAAAATTCTAATCTGGTGCTCTCCTCTCTAATAATAGTTGAGATATTAAGCACTGTAATCCTAGGTTCCCAAACTAATCCTGGACAGGTGCCACCATGATGACGCTTCATGACTCTGATGATCATAATCTAACCAACCCACCTAGTTTGCATCCTCCTCTCCTTGAAACCTAAGCTAATATCCCTTAAGGGACTGAAGCCACCATCATGAATCCTCTCATGTAAAAGTGTCTATTAAAGTCTAAGCCTGCAAATCCATGGTTGGCCTTAAGTATGTCCTTCCCTATAGAGTAAGTCTTGACCTCCTCTCTATTGATGTCCCAAAAATCAAACAGATCAATCACTATCACAATTATGTCGACCATCATTTGAATTAATTCATCACTAAGATGAATTCCTAGATCCCACCACCAATTAGGAAGTCCACTGCACCTAATACCTGCTAATTGTTGTTGCACCATACTGGTAACCATCAGAGTCAAAATGAGCCAATTCCCTGGTATGCCCTCATCTCATGGAATCCTAGTACCAAGAATCAACTCTATGCCTATTGATATGTTCGGTTCCTGCCAAAATGCACGAGGAAATATTATATCTCAATCATCATCAATGTACCCGAGTAATTTGTAGAGTCTAAATACCTCCCTGGAAAGTAGCCATGTTGCCTATGGTGCCTCATACTCATACAAGTACCTAGAATGCCCTATCAAAGGTGGATCACACATAACCCTCATAATCATCTCTCTAAGTGGGGCCTTAGGGGCTACAAGTGTGCAACCTCTATAGTGGATAGTGCCATCCACCACTCTATCAGCTGGAATCTCTATGAGCTGAACCTAGGGATGATTTTAAGGATGAAAATTTATTTTAAAATATAGAAACCTTGGCGAATCTTACTAATCCTTCATATGCCAACTATAAATGTTTGGCGATATTTTTCTTAAAATATTCAAATTTCTAAGGATTTTATATAGTTTTTATAAAATTTTGGCGATTTTTAAGGTAAAATAAATTTATCCTATGGAATTTGGGCGAATCATTTTTAAAATAATGAATCTCATTTTTGGAAAAACCATGGAAAATTATCCCATGAATGAAATTTAGCCCCTAAAATCATCCAGATCCTATCATGTGCTATAACACCATATCCCAAATGAAAGAACTCTGATATGGCTATAATATTGTCTTCCATCTCTGGCTAACTCAGATGAACTTTCCATGTCCTGCTGAATATACTGTTGGCCTCAAAAGATGGCACTAGATGCCACTACCACTGAATGCAAAACTGGAAAGTGTCAAGTGCATTGGTCAACCCCAACAATATGGCCAAGGACTAAAGGTAACATCTTAGAGAAAACTTGTAGGTATCCTCCTATTTGTCCTTGCTCTAGTGATGCACCACTCAAGGATTGATATCTAAGGGATATACCTCTCCACGAGGCTTGTCCATCCACTCCTCGATCATAAGTGAACCAAACTCATTGATATGGCTGAAGTATCTATCTGGAGGTCTCCCCGGGGGAAATGTCCCAAAATCCCACTACATACCATCGTACAACACTGTATGTTGTATACCACTGCACCCCATTGTATCATCATGTGCCACTGTATCAATCCCTCTCCTAATATCAATTGAACTAGGATCCCAAAGTTATGTATCTCTGTCACTATCGCCCGATCCATGAAGCATGGGCCCACTCACTACTTCCACAACTACCACTGGAGCCTTTAATGGCCCCTCCACAAGAGGTAACTCATAACATCCATACTTACCAACATGTATAGAGTCAACCATATCCGATTCATGCTTCCCCTCCTATACCCATAAATTTAAATGAGGTTCCTCCTTTGCATGCTCTTCCACATTATCCTCAACCTGAAATCCCATAGGTGCAATAGGTGATTCTTCTTTATCCAAATCCTCATATGGAAGAAGAGATCTTGTGAATATGGTCTCATTTTCCTTAGGACTTCCACTTGGTAATTGATTTTTTCTTTCCTCGTGCTCTTTTGTATGTTGATATGAGGTTGTTGATTTACCAACCTCTAAACCAAACTCCTCGTAGAGGCTCTTGGATACTTCCTTTGTAGATCTGCCCAATATTTCCTTGTTTCATGACTTAGATTGTATTGAAGCATTAAATTCCTGCAAGATATTCTTTATTCTTTCTTGTTTCTAGAGAAGTTTCACCATTAACTCTTCCCCCATAGGATTCAACTCCTCTATTGGTGAGACAGGAAGGAAAGTAGGTAACAGTCTGCCATTTATGATTCTATCCACTTATGTAACCCTTTAAACTTGATGTATGTACCTGGAATAACACTCTCCAAGATGGAATATACCTATTATATAGATTCATTTGATTTCTTATGGTGTCATGTTCCTCTAGTTCTTCTATAATAAACTGTGCAGCTTTTTCTGGAAAACCCTGAAAAAATGTCGAAATTAAAATGATGATAACTTTAATTCCTGGACAGGAATGAGAAGAAAGGAGAATCGCTCTGCAAACTAGGGTTCGAGTAAACATAGCCGCCGCGAACTGAGCCTGGAAGATGACAGCCCCGCAGGGGCCCCTAACTCGCAAGGAGGGGGCGCCGTTTGGAGTCTCCTATAGCTGAGTCACGGCCAACGAAAATCATGAAGTAGGAACCAAGTGTTCGAATTTCGAAACACCTCCAGACATGCACGCGCAGTTACTGGAAGAGGGGACCTTCAAAGATAAGGAAATGTACATCGATCTAGCCAAGAAAAAGATCCCTGCAAACGTTTCAGCCCCATGGGTGCCTGGAAAATGCATCCCACAGGCACCACAATCCCCAAAATACATGGTCATCTCCCCACGCATCGAGGAGCAGAAGCAATACATGCGAGATAATGCCTTGGTAGGGAAGTTTTTAGGGCTTTGGCCCTCTGAGTGTGACCTGGTCAAATGGATACAGTACTGGTGGAAACCAAAAGGCCACTATGATCTCCAGCTAGGTTCGAAGGGATTCTTCACAATCATCTTCCACAACCTCGTGGATCGAAACCGCGTCTTCGATGGAGGGCCATACTTCTACAACTCGACAGGCCTATTCCTGAGATTCTAGACAGAAAAGTTTAGCCCCAAAAAGGAAGACTTCACCCATGCGCCGGTATGGATCAGACTGTACTCTCTCCCCCAGGAATTCTGGCTGGAAGAGGTCCTAGCAGGAATCGGCAACACCATAGGCATCTACGTTAAATCTTCTGAAGCCACAAAGCAGCGGCGCTACACGTCATATGTGCGAATCTGTGTATATCTGAACATAGCTAAGCCGCTCCTGGGATCCATTACTCTGGAATATCACGACGAGGACTGGTCCCAAACCATCGATTATGAACACATTCCCTTCCGATGTAGGAAATTCCACGAACATGGTCACCTCTTCAGAGAGTGCCCTCTCAATATGAACAACAAAGACGGAAATCCAAAAAGCGGTAAGGACAAGGAAGGATTCGTGCAACCAGCAGGAAGAAGGCGACAAGGAGGAAGAAAGCAACTAGCCCAGGTAAGCAAAGACCCATCTACCAACAATAAATTTTCAATCTTACAAGATCAATTAGAAAACCTGACAACCCCTGGAAATCTGAATGCACCATCCCCGCATAATGAACCCCAGACCGATATCCATGGCCCTGAATAGCTCCCAAAGAATAGGGAAATGGAACCTGCCCCCCTAGGCTTGGCTCAGGAAATGCCAGGTCTGCAGGAGGTCGAAGACAGAGATGAGGAAATAGAGCTGGAGGAACCGGATCTCGCTAGAGTGGATCTGGAACACCTGGAACATGCCTACTAACATCAGAAACTATACACCATACCTAGGGATCAACTGAGGAAAGTGCACAAGGTATTTCTCAACTCCTCCACAGGATCCTCAGCCCGGGCCAGTAAAGCCCTGGGAATCCAGGGTAGTCAAACAAAAAACTCAAATAAAGGCCAAAAAGATGAAAAGAAGAGGGGCAGGAAGTCCACAAACAAGCTCATACAAGAAATAGGAAACTTCATGGTAAATTCAGGAAAGATCCACCTGATCTCGGACAACTTCCCTCCTCTCTCCACCCCCCCATCCTCATGAATATCATTTCCTGGAATATCAGAGGCCTCAATGGACGTAGCAAGCAGAAATTGCTACAAGAACTGATCATAGCGAAAACCCCAGACGTTGTATTGTTACAAGAAACAAAGTGTACCTCAGAAGACATTGATCGGCTACTTCCTTACTGCTGGAAACAGGGGAGAGCGGTTTCGATTGATGCCACAAGAACAGCTAGAGGAGTGGCTATCCTCTGGAATACCAATGTTGTGCTAATGGAAAACTTTTATACTACAAGATGGTCTATCACAGTAGAGTATAGGCTCATCGGCTCCAATAAGCCTAGACATCTCACCAACGTATATGGCCTGGCTAGTCCAAGGGACAAACAAGCTTTCCTAAGAAGCCTGAGATACTTATCCAGCTTAACAAAACATGATAAATGGATTCTGGGCGGAGATTTTAACATCATCCATAGCCTAGAGGAAAAAAAAGGGCGGTCAAGGCGACTAGATCAAGACTCCTGCGACTTCAACAATTTAATAGAGGAACTTCGTCTAATTAATTTGGAGACTAGTAACGGCATTCACACTTGGACAAATAGAAGAACTGGGGTACACCAAATAGCTTGCAAGCTAGACCGTTTCCTCCTATCGGAACCTCTGATGTTGGATGGCACGGCAATGGAGGCTACCATCTTGAATCTCCCAGGATCAGATCACTGGCCCATACAATTATGGGTGGATGTCCTGGCCACCCCTGGAAAGAAACCCTTCTGATTCGAACAGTTTTGGCTATACCACCCGGACTTTCGGTCAAACATCCAGGACTGGTGGAGGTAGGCCGAGATACCTCAGGGCTCCAAAATGTATCATTTCCAGCAGAAGCTTAAGAACCTTAAGAAAACACTTAAACTCTAGAACAAGCAAACCTTCAGTAGCATTTTCGACTCCCAAAAACAGCTATCCAGGAAAATGGATGAGACACAACACCAAATTAGGGAGCAAGGGATAACAGATGAGCTAAAAGCACGAGAACTCAAAGTGGCCCAATAGATTGATGACAGGAATAGACAGGAAGAAATACTGTGGAAACAGAAGTCGCGTATTCAGTGGCTCAAGGAAGGGGAGCGCAATACAAAGTTCTTTCACCGAACAGTCATCCAGAGAAGGCACTCCAACAAGATCACACATCTTATCTCGGATGAAGGTGAAACCCTTCACTCTCATGCTGATTTGGAAACAAACTTGATCGACTACTTTCAAAACCTCCTTACCGAGCCCATCCCAGACAGACAGGCAGCAATCAACAAAATTACAAGGAATGTACCATCGCTTGTAACTCAGGAGAAAAACGCTTCCCTTCTCTGACCCTTCACCATCGAGGAGGTGGACCAAGCGTTGCAGGAAACTCCAAAATGCAAAGCTCCAGGCCATGATGGCTTCACCAGCGAATTTTTCCACTATTGTTGGTCGATGATCAGGACTGAGGTTTGGGAAATACTGGAAGATTCAAGAGTCACAGGAAAAGTCCTCCAAGCACTCAATGCCACTTTTCTCACCTTAGTTCCCAAAGAGGGGCAGGCACATCACGCCAAGCAATATTGGCCTATTTCCTTCTGCAATGTAATCTACAAACTCCTTACAAAGATAATAGCCCGGAGACTTAAGTTGATCTTACCAACAATCATTTCCCCAGAACAATCGGGTTATGTTAAGGGCAGGAAAATCTTGGACAACATCATTCTGGCTCATGAAGTAATCCATTCCTTGCAAAGAACCAAAACCCCAGGTATGCTCCTCAAACTAGATCTCTCTAAGGCCTTTGACAAGTTAAGCTGGGAATACATGCAAGCAATGCTCTTAGCTTTCGGTTTCAACCAAACCTAGGTAGAATGGATCTTAAATTTAACCTCCTCAGCTTTCTTCTCCCTTCTCGTCAATGGTGTACCTTCGAGACCCTTCTCCCCCTCAAGAGGAATCAGATAGGGCGATCCCCTTTCTCCTTTTCTCTTTATCATCATGGCCGAAGGACTCAGTCGATCCATCCATGCGGCTTTAGAACACAACCTTCTGACAGGATTTCCCCTGCATGGTATCTCTCCCCCTATCTCGCACAGCCAGTTTGTGGATGACACGCTCTTAATGGGTAGCCCCACTATACGAGAAGCCAGCTCTCTCAAGGATATTCTCCAAACCTTCTCTGAAGCCTCGAGCCTAGACTGCAACAAGGAAAAATCCCAAATCTTCTTCTTTAATACACCCCCTCAGATCCAGTGACACATCTCTGAGATTCTCGGTTTCAACAGAAGCTCCCTTCCGTCCAAATACCTTGGCTTACCCTTGATTGACAATGCCCTC
>JASDQU010737845.1:38788-53104 GCA_032191745.1 Picea mariana
AGATACACAGATAGGCCTGACAAGAGTAGCAGATTACTGGTAGCACAATCCCATGGAGGACACCTGGCGATGCTGGTATCTCGATGAGGAATGCATTAACCTGGAGGCGCATGTCGACTTGGCACCTCTGCAAGAGGAATTGACCAAACGAAGAATCCCCATAATTGTTGGAGAAGATACTCTTTGATGGGGCTACAAGCCACAGGGCTTCTTCAGCACAGGGGAGGCCTAGCAGCTGAAAGCTCAGTCAAACCCCCCCCCCAGATTCGGAAGTCTGGGGAAAAATTTGGGATCTTAAGCATTGGCCGAAAGTCACGCTTTTCTTATGGCTGGTCTCACACTCGAGTATCCTAACCTGGGACAATCTCTTGAAGAGAGGTTTTGTGGGACCCTCCTTATGCATACTGTGTGGAGAGGCAGAAGAAACCATGAATCATCTCCTCAATACCTGCCCCTGCACAACTCAAATTTGGGATCAAGCGGTGCTTATCATGCTCACCTCAGATCTCCACAAAAATAGCATCTTAGCAACCATCATGAATTGGAGAGATCAGGCATTCCATTCTCCCCTCCTCAACCGAATCTAGCAACTTCTACCTGGTTTTATCCTTTGGCAAAATTGGAAAGAGAGGAATCGAAGAATCTTCAGAAACACCTCTCTCCCATGGAAACAATGCTGGAGACAATGCTATCGCAACGTCATGGAAACCCTCCATCTCATAAATTGGTCCGATGTTGATTTGGCTTGCCCTCCCTCTGAGCTCTCTATACTCAGGCACTGGACACCTCTTCCTACTCTTCAGGCACGTCCCCTACCCCCTTCCTCCACCTTTCCTTCGAGCAGCCCCTCCCTCTAGTCTCCTCCTCTAGAGGATTTTATTAAGCTGAATTTCGATGGAGCCTCAAAAGGAAATCCTGGCGTGGCAGGCTATGGGGTAGTCATACGTAACCATTATGGGCACATCCTTGACATAGCAGCTGGGCCCCTTGGGCATTCTACGAACAATGTACCAGAACTCTGGGGACTCATCAAGGGACTGCAACTAGCCATCAAGAGTAATTACACAAAGATGATCGTAGAAGGGGACTCTCAAGTCATCATCAGCCTGCTACGTCGAATTTTACATGGGACAAGCCCGGATAGTATCTTTCCCAGCTGGAGACTGTCACATGGCTTACAAACTGTTTCTGGTCTAATGCACCCTAATCAGGTTATCATTCCAACACATATCAGAAGGAAAGCAAATCAAGTTGCTAATGAATTAGCTAATCTGGGCGCCAACTGGAGAGGACTAGACCTCCACTGTAATGCAGCCCAGGATCAGAATCACCCTATCCTCCTGCAATGCATTCGCAAAGCTGGAGTGGTAGATGCTCCCCCGGATGGGGTGTCAGGGTGGGCGTCGTGGAAAGATCTGGGCGAAAGCATTGGGCATCGTGGCATGGAGCCACGTGATGGGCTTGTGCCACAACCCACCACCCTACCCAGCGTTTAATTGAGTTTTAATTTGATGCGAGGGCGCATTAACGCACCAATCCTTTCCACTTCGCTGCGAATTTGAATGGCTTCGTTCATTATGTTTGGGACTCACTTCTGTATGCTGGCTGCAGAGCTCCTCTCACTACAGTGCAGATCCACCTCTGTTCTTTTTCGCTGGAGCGAGGTGGTCCAGGTTATAATCCTCCACCGAGCGGTCTTAGTTTTCTCAGCCAGCTGCACAGAGTTCTCCATGACTCGACCCAGGGGCAAGCCAAGGTGAGGCTCTCCCTAGAAGCCTCGTAGACCCTCAATCACGCCTCCTGAATCGACCTCCACCAATTCCTTCCCTCGCCAGTAGTCTAAGACCATCCCTGTCTCTTTGCAAGCCCCGCAGTTCAACTCCATGGCCATCATTTCACGCACGCCAATTTCAATCTTACGACTTTCTAAAGACCCCTCAGCGTCTCCGTCTAGCTCCATGTATTCTCGCGACCCTCTGGGCAACCTGGGCGGTGGTCCTTCTCTTCATAGTGAGCCCAAGAGGGCAGGTCCTTGTCTCCCTGAGACCGTTGATAGGGTGCAGTTCACAGAAAGCCTGTTTGTCTTGCATGATCTATTTTTTGAGCTTAGGCAAGAGGTAGCGGACCTACAATATCGCATACAAGCAACGGAAGTAAAGGTGGCGAGATTTTTGAAAATTCCATCTTCTATGCACGAGGCTTTGTTCTCGGATCCTTTCGACACCAACCCAAAGGAGAACCCCGAGGCCGATACAGAGGAAGCTCAGAACAAGATGTAGAATCCAGCGGAATTAGGCCAAAAGAGGGAAGAGCGAAAGGACGACATCAAGGAACCTGCATGCAAAGAGGAATCTGGCGATCAATGGGACTATGGAGTGACGTATATCGAGGAAGAGCCTTGGCTAGGAGACCTTCAAGCCACATGGCCCGGCTACCTACCAGGTGTCTAATTTTCTAGTGTATGTCTGTCTATTTAGAATCTAGTCCTAGAAGATAAACAATATGTTTCCTCTTGTTGCTGGTTTAACTTATGACTTGTTTGATCAAGGGACTGGATGGGCTGGCTGGACTAGTTTCCCCATGTTGGGGCAGTCCAGTAACTGCAGCCTAGTCATCGTTGTATTTTGGGACTCTGTTTTAGACTTTTGAAGGCTCTTAATATAATCATACCTCTTATTTACAAAAAAAAAAACTTTAATTCCTGGACTTTGTTTCGACTGAATTGTTTTATTGAAATTGGGTAATTTTCCGAGGAGAATTAAAACACCCACTTTTTTTTGGAAAATTATGTTCAAAAATATTCATATCTAAGCCTGAAGTGCATGGCACCCTTTTTTTTCCAAAAAACATTCTACAAAAACACCTCAATTTTGTTTTCCCTTCTCTAGCCAAGGAAAGTGCTCTGATGCAATCACAGGATGGAAAGATCACCAGCTCTAATTCCACTATAATATACCCAATATTTCCAGGTATATATTTCATGAATTATGTTATTTTTCCACACATATTTTGCATTCATTCTACTAAAGACATTCTTTCAAACATATTGCAATCATCCTAGATACACTTAGAATATAAGAGAATCATGGAATATTTTATTATGGATGGAGATTGAATACAACAATCCAATGGATGCTATAGCAGCTGCAATACATCAATGGAAAACACACAATACAAGCCAAAAACCTGGAGTCATGTCATGGCCCCCTCAACATATGAGATCCAACCCTCAAAGTTCCACAACCTCTTTGAGAAGATCACCGCAATCCAAAACTGAAAACAAACCCAAGATGAAGCTCCAATGAAAATACTGGATGGATCCCCCTCCTTGTCTAGCTAGTTTCGATATTGCACCATTGAAACCAAACCAATAGTGGAAGGGATTTTCCCAAAACCCCAATGAAAATGATGGCTACAAGTGCACTCCAATAAGATATCAAAGCATAATCATGATGAGAAGTGAGGGGTTACCCTTCTTTTATACTTTTCCAACCCCTTCTAGATCCTCCCTCCATGCCTTCTATAACTTTCCCCTTTTTGATCAAATCAAATATAACCCTTGTTTCTCCTTCAATTATTATTTAAACATTAAAAATACATTTTTAATGCTTAAGTGGTTAATTATTTAATGTCACTTTGAATACATAACCTCCCATAAATAAATGAAATTAAATGAGCCCCTTTGACTCCCTTTTTCTTCATTGACAAGCCACGAAAGTCCTTTCTACTACAAAATAGAGAAACCCAAAAATGGGGACATGATAGCCCACCACTTATAAGACATTCTATGGTTATAACTATATCACAACTAGACATGGATTTGGGTGTGATTAAAGCTTCATGGGAAAGCTAGTTTGATGACCTCACTGAATTTCCAAAGGATGAAATAAGTCAGTGGCTTGTTACGTTTGTAAATAAAAATGAACACCACTTGGCATTAGTTGAGTAGCTGCATTTTGAATGTGAAGAAATTGAAGAAGAAATATTCTCACTCAAGGTTAAACAAGATATTATCGTCCTGCAAATAAATGAATACATTGAAGAATGGCTCAAGAGATCATTGGAACAAATATTTAACCCAAAATAACTACCAAGAAGTAGTTATTCCAAGAAGGTTTGAATCCTAGGCATAAATACATGAAGACCTCAAAGTCGAAGAAATCTGCAAGAGAGAGAGAAATACAACCATCCATCTACCATTCCTTTGCAGAATCATCCAACTTTACTGGTTTTATCGGTTTACTATTTACTCGTATAGTGAATCCTTGACTTCATTTATCCAGTTGTCTTCCAGGTTACCGATACTATTTTATTTGGTTCATGGGAGACCCATCTGAGTCCATTTGGATTAATGCATTTTCTTTTATCATTTAAGTATCAAGAAGATTGTGTTTTTCTATAGGAAAACACTTTATTTGAACTTGAACATCTTTGAGTAATTATTTTTTTCTTGGGTCAGGCTTATTTTTTGTTGTTTTACCCTGGTCCACTCACAGTTGTTCATGCTATGAATGAATTTATGTTTTGAGGAAATATATTGAATATTCGAGTTAGAAAGAGGAGTACCACCTCTATAAAAGCGTAGAGGGGAATCTTGACTAGCCTTTTAAGAATACCCTAATAAGAAAAGAGATCAACATCTCCTAAATCATCAAAACCATGGTGATCTTGGAACGCCCTATACACCAATTTTGGTCTTTGTTATTGTTAATCATCATCATATATTATACTTATTAATATATAATATATAAGTATTTGTATTTTTTTTTTTAAATAAAATGTTAAGATTTTTCTAATATTTTAATTTAGAAATAAAAATGTTACACATCTCATTTATTTCAATTTTTATTTTTAATTTAGGTTTGCATTTTTAATTTTTTATATAATATTTGATAAACTTATACTCTTAATCATAAATATTATATATCTCTAAGTTCCTTTTTAACATCTATCTTTTATACCAATTAAGTATATATATAATATATTTTTCTACAATAATTAAATATATATAAATATTTTATACAATATTTTTATATAAATAATATTATTTTCAAATTTAATATTTAAAATACTTTACTATTTTTAAATTGTTATATATATATATATATATATATATATATATATATATAGTTCTATTATTTCTACTTTTTATAAGAAAACAATATAGATAACAATTGTCCCTATAATAATTTAGAACAAGATATTTATAGTTTGAAAAATGAAGGTAATATCCTCCTTCTATGAGACTTTAATGATAGGAATGCAACTAAACAAGTTTTTGTTTTAAGTAATGACCCCAACCATAATCCTTTATGGCTATATGAGGACCTTGTTTTATCTAATAGCTACAAAAGAAGCTCTAAAGACCTAATTGAGAATTTGTTTGGTACTGAGTTGGTCAAGCTTTGCAGCTCTCAAGACCTAATAATTTGCAATGGAGTAATGAAGTGGCCAAACTCCAACCAGATGACTTGTATTCATGGGCTAAGTACTAGTGTTGTAGATTATGTGATATCTGATATGCTCGTTTCCAACCAAATAGCAACTTTTAACCTTTTAAATGACTATGAGCCTGACTCTGATCATAAACCTTTAACCCTAACTCTAAATTTTTCCATGCATAGGAGCGCCATTGAAGAGAATTCCGATAATCAAAGGAATTTGCACTTTGACAAAAGTAAAGTTGACATTTTCTTAAAGGATTTACATAGTAAATTAAATCTCCTAACTTATAAGGACAACATTGAAGAACTCTATCATAATTTTACAATTACCATTTCCACTTCTATTAACAAGTTCTCTTTCGAGGTGTTGTATAAAAAGAATAATAGAACGACCAACCCTTGGTCTGATAAAGAATGTAAAATTGCTAGGAAATCCATTAGGGATGCTTCTAATGAGTTGTTAAAACTCGATAAGATCAATACGTACAAAGCCCTAATTAAAAGGAAAACAAGATACTATATCAATAAAGGGCAAGGATAACTTTCACAACTATGGATCCTAAGAAGTTCTGGAGCCAAATTCTAAAATGCAATACTACAGAAAATAATAGGATTCCCTTAAGGGACTGGAATTCCTACTTTAAAATTCTTTACGAGTTCCCTAATGCCATGGACACCATTCCTATTGTCCCTACAAAGGAAGAAGTTTTTTCTTTAGATGACATAGAGTTTGGGGTTAAGTGGCTTGCAAATGGGAAAGCTAAGGACATTGAAGGCTACTAAGCTGAATTTTTTTAAATTAGAGGGTCAATCCTTATCCCTCACATACACAAGTTCTTTAATTTAGCAGTCAAGCAGGGCTTCCCTAAACCCTAGACCAAAGCCTCATTGTTCCTATTTTTAAAAATGGGGATAGAAACATTCCCTCTAATTATAGGACCATTATGATTAGCCCAATTTTATCCAAACTTTATGGAATTATTTTGGAAAAGAAGATTAGCATTTGGCTAGAAAGTCACAGTAAAAGAGATAAAGGCCAGGCTGAGTTTAGGATATATCATTCAATTGTGGACCATCTTGTTACCTTTAGGATCATTGCAGAGTAGTTCTACAATACTAAAAGCAATCTTTTTGTTGTTTTGTTGACTTTAGAAAATATTTTGACATGGTTCCTAGGAAAAACCTTTGGAATAGGTTGGAAGAGATAAAAGTGCCTCTCGAGTTGAGGGTTGTTGCAATAAAGATGTATGAGAACGTTATTTCTAAGTTTAAAAACGCCGAGGGCTAATCAAAAGAGATTAGCTACAATATCAGAGTCAAACAAGGTTGTCCCTTGTCCCCTACCCTTTTTTGCATTTACATTCACAAGTTAGAATATTGCTTGGAAAAAGCAAGTTGTGTCACCCTACTCTCACTGGTATAGTCATCAATCTTCTTCTTTATGCTGATGATATCGTTCTTATGGAAAGGAGTCCTCGTGATCTTGAAAACCAACTAAGAATCCTCAAGGATTTTTTCTCCAATATGGGTATGACTATTAATACTGATAAGACTAAGGTCACGATTATTAAATCCAATAAGATCCCTTATGGTACCTTCATATATGACAACAACAACTTGGAGGAAGTGACTTCATACAAATATCTTGGAATTGATCTTCACCACAAGCTCAATTGGAATTATAGCATTGAGAAAAGGATTATTAGGGGATGGAAAGCTTACTATGGGCTTGAAAACAATTCTAAATCAACTAATCTTTGGAGTTGGGATAAGAAGAAACTCCTCTTTGAGACTCTTGTTACACATGTTATTCTTTATGGATGTGAAGTTTGGAGCTGTAGTATCTCTCGTGAATCCTGGAGAAAGAAAGAGCAAATAACAAATAATTTTAAAACCTATAATCTCAAAATTAAAGGAAATACGCCCTATCCCATCCTCCTCTTTGAAACAAGCTTCTCCCCCATTGAGAGCATGGCTATGACTAGATACCTAATGTATAAGAACAAGCTAAACAACATGGAAGACAAGAGGCTTCCCAAAATTGCTTCAAAATCGAGTCATAACCACCATCGACTCAAGCAAGGATGGCATAAAGATGCCCGATCTTGGCTAAACTATTGGGGAATCATGGAAGACACCATTTTGCAAAATAAAGATACTATTAAAAAAAATGTCAAATCAAAATTTAAGGAGAAAATGTGGTGTGATAAAGAGTTAGAGGAAAAAATAAAATTAAGGTATTATAAAGATGTAATCAACCCTAATCTAGAAGATCAAAATTATCTATATATTTTGTCAAGTGTAAAGTAAAAAATCATCATTGCTAAGATAAGAACAAATTCTTACGAGCTCTATAGTGAAACTGGCATTGGTCAATTCCTAAAACGCCTGGGATGAAAGACCGTGTCACCTTTGTGACACTAAGAAGGTTTAAGATGAAAAGCACTTTCTTTTAGATTGTCCAACCTATGCCCATATTAGATCTCATTTTCAAAATATGTGTCACACTACCAACCTTCCTAACCTTTTAACTCAACAAAAGTATGGTGATCTTGGAAAGCTTCTCTTAATACTTTTCAAGCACAGAAACAAAATTCTAAAGAATCGCAAGTNTTTGGAATTGATATTCACCACAAGCTCAACTGGAATTATAGCATTGAGAAAAGGATTATTGGGGGATGGAAAGCTTATTATGGGCTTGAAAACAATTGTAAATTAGTTGATCTTTGGAGTTGGGATAATACGAAACTCCTCTTTGAAACTCTTGTTACACTTGTTATTCTTTATGGATGTGAAGTATGGGGTTGTAGTATCTCTTGTGAATCCTGGAGAAAGATAGAGAAAATACAAAATAATTCTATAACTTATAATCTCAAAATTAAACGAAATACACCCTATCCCATCCTCTTCTTAGAAACAAGTCTCTCCCCCATTAAGAGCATGACTATGACTATATACCTAATGTATAAGAACAAATTAAACAACATGGAAGATAAGAGGCTTCCTAAAATTGCTTCAAAATCAAGTCGTAACCACCATTGACTCAAGTGAGGATGGCATAAAGATGCTTGGTCTTGCCTAAACTATTGGGGAATCATGGAAGATGTTTTTCCAGAATAAAGATACTATTAAAAAAATCGTCAAATCAAAATTTAAGGAGAAAATGTGGTGTGATAAAGAGTTAGAGGAAAAATAAAATTAAGGTATTATAAGGATGTAATCAACCATAATCTAGAAGATCAAAATTATCTATCTGTTTTGCCAAGTGTAAAGAAAAAAATAAGCATTGCTAAGATAAGAACAAATTTTCACGAGCTCCATAGTGAAATTGGGCATTGGTCGATTCCTAAAACGTCATGGGATGAAATAGTGTGTCACCTTTGTGACACTAAGAAGGTTGAAGATGAAAATCATGTTCTCTTAGATTGTCCAGCCTATACCTAGACTGGATCTCATTTTCAAAATATTTGTCAAACTACCAACCTTCCTAACCTATTAACTCAACAAAACTATGTGATCTTGGAAAGCTTCTCTTAATGCTTTTCGAGTACAGAAACAAAATTCTAAAGAATCACACGTAATCACTTACCCTTTTAAGGTCCTATAAACCAATTCGATCTTAATGGATATTAATCATCATCATATTAAAAAATACAATAATTTTTAATAATAATTATTTTTAAATAAATATTTTAATATATAATATTAAAATATTATTTTTATATAAAATATTAAAAAAAAAAACTAAAAATTAAAACGTTATAAAAAACTTCTTTACATACAAAATAAAATAATATTAAATTTCCCATCTAATTGTATGAAGTCAATGTCACCTAAATGTTAAATTTTAACACTATTACAAACCTAATTCTAATTGCATGACGTAAGTAAAATAAAATGGCATAACAATTAAAACCCATTAAAAAGCCTACACTCGAAATGAAACTTACATTCCTCCTAATATGAAAGAACAACGGATTAGTTAGTTGGAATATACGTTTTCCGAAGAAATGGTATGGTTGGGTTAAAATGAAATGTTATTTCTACACGGTTTTAAAAACATTCCAAGTGGAAGATCAACCATGAGCAAAAACATTCAAATTGAAAAAGGTAATCCGTGAATAATAATAATAAAATAATTCATTATAATATATATTTTTAATAAAATAATATAGATAGTTTAAATAAAATGATATATTTTCAATATTAAAAAGATATTGAAAATGAAAAATTAAGATAAATTTATTTATCATAAAATGAGTTGAGAGTGAAAGTGTTTTTTCTAACGTTATTGTTAAATCCAAGTTTCAAAGGAATAAATATTGTGATGCGCCCCCCCTCCTCTTCTAAGGTTCTACGACCCCCTGGTTTAGGATCTTTCAATTCTGCTGAGTCAGATCGACTTTTCAGGCTCCTTCTTGAACCCAAATCAACTTGTACAGGCCCCCTTTTCTCCTAAGGTGCATGTCCTGTGAAACCCGCAAGCTCTTTCTCTAGCGCTCCTAGAACTTTTCAATTCGCGAGCATTAGCTCCTTTTGATATGACCCTTCCTGCATGAGACCTCAGGTTGTGACCTCACGTAAGCACATGATTGTGGGGTGGCTAAAAGTGGTTTGAGACTACACTGCTTTTCTCCCCGCAATTCACCTCCAGCTGCCATGTATCCCTTTGTCAATACAGTGGTTTCAATTCTGGCCCACTCTCATATTTTTAACATCTGAGCATTTTCTGGCCCTGCAATTAAGCGTGATTATTGATCTTCAATCTCAGGCGATACCTCTTGATCAACAGCTACAATTTGTCCTCTATCTTCCTTCCTCGCGCACTCCCAGATCTCCTTGATCTATCGACGCATGCCCTCCCTTCAATCAACGACTATGATTGATTTCGCCTTTCGGGCTTCGGGAGTTTCAACTCTCAACTCTTGCTTCCTTCCGAAATGACTTTCTCTGAAATGGAAGATCTGTTGACACATGTCCTCCTCAAATCAATGGCCCTAGCTGCTTCGGGACTTCGGACTTCAGAAATCTCAACTCTCAACTTTTTCCAAATGCTTTTATTCGAATCTCACAATCTATTGACGTGTGTCTCTCATAGATTGACGACTACGATTCACTTCGGGTCTTCACCCGGAGTCCACGGATTCTTGTCGTGTGTCCTTCTGAATCGGATGACTATGATTTGCTTTAGATCTTCGGGTTTCAGAGATCTCAACTCTCAACTTCTCCACGCTCAATTTTTCCTGGAGCATTACCCAGAATCCACGATTTAACGACGCGTGTCCTCTCACAAACCAATGGCTCCTAGCCAGTTCGGCTATTCGAGCTTCTGCGATTTCCAACTCTCTTCCTTCACTTCTCTCGGAGATCACGATCCATCGACGCATGTCCTTCTGGATCTGACGGTCTAGATTCTCTTCGACTCTTCGTGTTTCGGGAATTTCAACTCCTATGCACTCGTTCCTCCTAGAGTGCTTTCACCCAAAAAAAACAATCTCTTGATGCGTGTCTCCCCCTTGATCTGACAGCCTCTATCCACTTCGGCTCTTAGGGCTTCGGGAGTCTCAACTCCTGCACACTCTTTCCTTCTGGAGTGCTTTCACCTAAAGACTCAGATCTGTTGACGCGTGTCTCCTCGCAACCAACGACCTCGATCTATTTCGTCTATTCGACGATTTCACTCTCTCCTTGTCTACAAACTTCTGAATTTGTAGATCTTACCCCACCTATCCCTCTGAATGATGGACGGTCCCTAAACAATTCTGGACTTCATAACTTTGGCAATTTAACTCTCCTTTGTACATAAATGGTTAAGGCCCGTGCACTTTACCTAGATCAGATGACTATCGATCCTTTGCGCTCAGATCCAATGGTTGGGATCTATTTCTTCCTCTGTACATTCCCTTGGGTGTCTGGACGTGGATTCAATGGTCTAGATTCCTTCTCACAGTTGATCTAATGACTGTTGTCGCTCCTCGTCTCGAGCTTTGGATTTCTTCCAACTTGGAAGAGTTAAATGTTTGAAAGCTTTGGGCCTTGAACTTTCTCCTGTGAACCTGACTATCTTGGGTGTTGTCTTTTCTTCTGAAAGCGATATCTCTTATGAGCTTTGGGACTTGGAATAAGCTATCTCCCATACACTCCTTGCATTATCTCTTTTGAGATTCAAACTAACTCAAAAATCCAAAAGGGTCTCTTTCCTTCCACTTCCTTTTAAAGGAAAACTTCATGCCCTCCTGGCAACCTCTTTCTCAATGCACACCTTGCAGAGATCTTTCTTACAGAGTGTTTAGTAACTCTATATCTCTGTGCCTTCTCTACATAGTTCCTCCTCAAAGGTATTCAGTAACCTTGAGTTTTCCCCTAAGTTATTATCACTGTGGTGCACCCTCCTGGCACGTTCTTTTATGATTCATCAGAGTTCATATGCGCACTCCTTGCATTGGCTACAAAATCTCCAATGTTCTGTTGTGCACTCCTTGCATTGGCTATAGAATCTCCAATGTTCTGTTGTGCACTCTTTGCATAGCCTAAAGAACCCAGAACGATAGTTTAACTCAATAAAGATAGGGAAATCTATCTTCCTACTGTAGATGAAACCTATCACACATCTATAGCATACATTCATGAAACACATAAACAATCATATGCAGGAAAAATTGTTGTCTTTTTCATTAATATGAAATCTGATTAATATTTGCAGGCTGGACTCCAATAGAGTCTCAACTCTCTCAAGCTCTCTCAAATAACTATTCTACCTCCTATTTCTAAGCTTCTGAGCTTCTCAGGCTCTTCTCTCGGAATCCTCCTCCTAACTTTCCTAACTCTCATAATTCTCCTCCTAACTTCATAATGAAAATCTGATACAAAGATCTCCTTACAAAAGAGGGGCTCTACGAGCTTATCCTCCCTTCTCCTAACCCCATCTATTACATTGAACCTTATTTAATGGCCATCTAGTCTGAATTGAGTCTAGAGCCATTAACCTGTCAGCCATTAAAGGCGACCTTATCTCCTACTTGTATAAAGGCATGGCTTGGTTTTCACTCAACCTTACAACATTAATCCCTATAGGATCATATTTCAAATTTAAAAATGGGAGGGTCGGTGCCTCTCCTTTTCTCCAATGTGCGCCTATGTGTTGTCTTGTTGGTGCATCTACTGATGTGGAAGGATGATCCTACATGATACTCCATTGCTGTGAAAAATTCATGAGCTCTCCAGCTCTATCGAAATCCTCCTGGATCCCAAACTTCTCCTTGGAGTTTTCCTCTTTCTCCTCTGCTTTGTTGCTTCTATTGTTGTTGCTTCGTCTTCTTCCCCGCTGCTATGGCGGGATCTCCTCTGTTCAACTTCTTCTTGTTGATTACTTATTCTGTTGATCTCACCATCATCTCTCTTATCTCCTCTATCAACCTGTCCATCTAGTCTAATGGATGGTTCTCCTTATGCAGTCTTATCTACTACACTTTCTCCTTATAGATGGGTAGATCATCTTGATCCCCCTTGTTGTTTTCATCTCATGTGGCCTTATCTTGCCACCTTGCTATAGACTCCATTTCTCCAGTGTCATCATTGAGTTTCTACTCATTTTCCTCCTCTCCATACTTATCAATGGGCAGATCTACTTGATATCCAATAATGTCTTCATCTCACGTGGAATTAGTTTTCCACTCTGCTATAGACTCCAATTCTATAGTCTCTTACTTCTCAACTTCCTCCTCTAACATATTATCTTCTGTCAGCTCCTCTGCTGGTAAGTCTCTAGATTCCTCCCATTTCTCCCCAAGATGGTATGCTCCTCCATCTATCTCCAACCTGATGTGTTGGCTGTGTTGGCTTTGCATTATCACCCTTCTCTCTAGGGCTTCCAATTATTCATATAGCTCATCAAAATCCATGATGTCTGCTTCTCCTTCTGCTGGGGCAAAAATCAGTGTCTTTTCCTTCTCTTCCTCCTCTTTGAAAGTCTCTATTGGTTGTCCTTCTGTTGCTGCACTTGCAACACTTATTCTAGCCTCTGCTTGGTTGCTTGGTAGAAACATTTTGATTCCTCCAAATATTAGAACACTCTTCTAATCCTCCTTCTCTGTGATGGAAGTATTTAATTTGTCATCATCTTCATTCACATGGATAACAAACCCACATGAATCTTCATCTATCAACACTCCTTACTTACCTGAACTCATTTCTGAGCTCCTGATACTTTCAGACAGTCTCATTCTAATTCCCTTGCCCCCCTGGAAATCTAGGATTTCTCGCCTGCTCTCCTAGCAGTCTATGATATCCTCCATTGATCCCATCTCATTGCCCATATGGAAATTTAAAAATTCATCTCTACCCTCCTTGAAGTTCATGAGACTTTTATCTGATCTTCCTTCATCGTCGCTGAGGGTTCTCCCAACTTCTGGTTCACAGATGTAAACCATCTCATGTTCTGTTTCACTGAGGTTTTAAACATGCCTTAGCCACCTCCTTTCTCCCCATTGCTTCTTTCTGCCCAACAAATTTTGAACAGGCCATTTTCCCTTCCTGCTCAGAGGCCATTCATACCTCCATTGTACCTCTACCTCCTGCTTCATCTTCAATGTTAGTTGTTCCATCCTTTCTCTTATCTGAATGAGCTCCTTATCCATCTCAAATTTGGTTTTATGTTGGTGGTCCTCTCCTTGACCACACTTATGGTCTTTAGTATCCATGTTTACCCTCTTCTTTCCCTCCTGGAAAGTCTATGGATTACTCTGTGTCCGAGAGCATCTCTAACTTTTCCTATAGCTCACCTGGTTGTCTGTTGACTACTCTGAACTTGCAACAATCCTTCACATAGAGCATCAGTATTCTACCTCCTCCTTCACCTACTGTCTATAGGAAA